>JACXGM010002611.1:17279-46011 GCA_016801145.1 Umbra pygmaea | reverse complement strand
CAGCAATTACTCCGGTAAGTGGAAAAAAAGTCTGTATCCAGTGAATTACGTATATCCAAAAGTGCTAGTCGGTCATACTGTATGAGCGACAGTGCAGGAGGTGCAGAAATAAAAACTAAAAAAACAGTAATAAGCCAAAATCTGCATAGAGTGAGCGGAGCCATCGTCCATGCGACCATTCTCTACGGCGCACGAAGAATGCATATGAAATAGCATATGAATAACACGCCACTGACTTCTAACCAGGTTTTTCCTGGTCAGTGGCGGAATTGTTTTCGGGAACTGCAAGATAGCACCAGGGAACGTTTGCACCGGAACACGCCTCTTCTTTTCGCTGAACCGCCCAACGAACGCAAATTCATTCCCTAATTTACCGACGCGCGTCTGTGGAGGGAAAAGTCCCATATGCATCGGCTGCAAGATAGGAATGATACATGCGTTTGTGTAAAAAGTCAATTGCGCTGGGTGTAAGATAGGGCCCTCTGACTTCAAAAGGCCCTCTTCAGATCAATAGTTAACACACATGCACATGAACAATAAACAGTCAAACAGACACAACACACTGGTCAACTTTACTCAAGACACTTCTCTCATTTGTAGTTTTTAAACCGTTTTAATTCCCGAAACCAAGCATCAGTGATACATTTTACAGGTAGTAAAACAACTCCCATTACAAGTCAGTGATCACTCCGTCGATTGGGGTTGGGCCACGTCACCTCCTCCACATCACAGGCGTGAATGCTCATAACAAAGCGTTGAAACCGTAACGTTTGCATGCATTTGGTACACTCAGGCACCAAATGAATAAACACAATGTCGGCATGGCACCGTAAACAATTCTGTAATACACGGTGCAAAACACTACACACATCGTGCATGTGTTACACACGTTGGCTAATGATGAAACACTCTGTAGTCAGCACGTCCATTCAATAGTTAAAACACACATGACATTAGCAACACTCCCGCACACATCGTAAAACACTTAACCTGTAACTGAACACCAATCAGTCACTATTTATAATTCAGGTATCAGCACCTGTCGTGAGACAATCGTGAATATGGAGGCTGAAGGACCAAGGGGAAGGAGAAGATGAGGAAGAGACAGGAAGAGGAAGAGGAGAACAAGGAAGAGACGGGGAGAGAAGAGGGAGAGGAGATAGAAGAAGAGACTCTGGTAAAAAATAGACATCGGGACTGAAACATCATCGGCCAAAGGGCCATCGAGAATGTCGACGGGCAGTGCGGGGGCAACATCACCATGTGTGCAGCCATTAGTGGTCAGGGGGTCCTCCATCACCATGCCACCCGGGGTCCCTACAACACTGCACACATACTGACATTTCTGCATGCACTACATGCCGCGGTCACATAGGATCAACCAGGGCAGCCCATGTTCGTTGTCATCTGGGATAATGTCAGTTTCCACCGGGCTGCTCTGGTCCGGGACTAATTCGCCAACCACGACCATTTCATGGTGCTGTACCTGCCCCCTTATTTCCCGGTCCTCAACCTGATAGGGAAATCATTTTCGGCATGGCGGAGAAAGGTCTATGACCGCCTACACATGCACGCGTGCCGCTCATGCGAGCAATGGAGGAGGCATGCGGAGACATCGAGGTGTGGTCAATCCACGGGTGGGCACGCCACGCCTGGTGATATTTTCACCGTTGCCTGGCGAGGGAGTATATTGTCTGTGATGTGGAAGAGGTGATGTAGCCCCGACCCCAATCGACGGCGTAATCTCTGACTTGTAATGGGAGTTGTTGTGCTACCTGTATACAATGTATCGAATGACAGAAGTGTCTTGAGTAATGTTGACCAGTGTGTTGTGTCTTCTTTGACTGTTTATTGTGCATGTGTGTTTCCTATCGATCTGAAGAGGGCCTTTTGAAGTCAGAGCGTTAAGTTTTGATTGCAGAATGTCTTTTTGACATGGCAGTTAGATATTAACATCCAAGTGTTGTGTCAAGAATTCATGTGTGTTGGGTTTTGACACAAAAACCTTTTAACCTTTTAAAATGCAAAATTTTGCATTTTGTGTGTTAACAATTGGGAAAAACTGTAAATTACACTCTTCCCTTGGTTAACATGCTGGGATGGGCTCAGAAGTAATCGATCAGAAAACAAATATTTTTTCAATTACTCTGTAGATCTGATTGCAGATCCGGTAATAGGATAGGTTACTTCTCGCTTCAAATGTGGACAGACATGGACAGACATCTAAAATTGGTAGGTCTGAAGTAGCTTCATTAGTCATAGGTGTGGTTTGGGCATAACGTGCAATAAATTAATCAGAGCGTCATCTCACATTCCCTTTAAGAGCACACGCGCTTGTTCCATGGCGGATTGCTATTATAACGGCAGATAATTGATATCTCTTTTTTACAAAGTTGTCTGTGAGGACTGCCCAACGAACGCAAGTTCATTCCCTAATTTACAGACGCACGTCTGTGGAGGGAAAAGTCCCATTTGCGTCCGGTGCAAGATAGGAATGATACCTGCGTTGGTGTAAAAAGTAAATTGTGCTGGGTGTAAGATAGGGCCCTATATCTATTTGACATGCTTTGAAAGCTCAAATGGGTGCAGCTTTTGTAGCCTGCTACACCACTCTGTGAGGACATTTCCTCAATGAACTAAATAAATATATTGGACGGTTTGAAACACTAAGTAACACCCCTGTGAGTACAACTGCTCCCCATTCAGATGAGCAAGCACTCTTGACATAGCTGACGTCCAGAGGACCCTGAAAAAAGAAAACGTTTAAAAGATGGGCCCTGACAACATCCCAGGACAGCTGCTTAAGAAGTGAAATAACCAGTTGGCTCCTGTCCTCACAACTTTTACATCTCGCTGAAACAGGCTGTCATCCCATGATCTTTCAAAACTGCTACCATAATACCAGTGCCCAAAAAAATACGTAACTACAAGCCTTAACGATTACCGTCCGGTAGTACTCACGCCAATAATTACGAATTGCTTCAAGAGACTGGTTAAGGATCACATCATCTCTAAACTCCCCCCCAAATTTGATCCGATCCTGTTTGCTTACCACCCTAATCACTCTACAGAGGATGCCATGTCCTCTGTATTTCACCTGATCCTGGCACATCTGGAGAAGAACACTCACATCCATGCTGATTATGGACTCAGCGTTCAACACTATCGTCCCCCAGCATTTGATAAGCAAACTGGGATCCTTGGGCATTAGCACCGCCCTATGTAACTGTCTTTTTAACAGAAAGACATCAGTTGGTGGAGGATGGGTGTATCGTCTTCAGCGTTCTCTCCCTGACCACCAGCTCCCCACAGGGCTGTATCCTGAGTCCATTACTGTTCACCTTGATGACCCACGAATGTCGTGCTAGGTTCACTACAAACCTCATTGTGCAGTGTGCAGACAACACGACAGTGGTGGGTCTCATCAAGATTGAAGACAAACAGGCCTACAGGGAGGAGATGAGACAGCATGTGGACTGGTGCAACAGAAACAATCTGATCCTGAATGTCAACAAAACAAAGGAGATTATTGTTGACTTTAGGAGAAACTAGCATAACCTCTTAAACACTTCAGCCTGCAGTGAGCCTCATGTGAACTGATCTGTGATATGCAACAGCTGTATTTATATGCCGCTGTTTACATGTGCAAGGATATATATTTATATGCTACCATTTTAACCATTTAGGTGCAATATCTATATGTAATATCTATATTTACATGCTATGTTTTTAGTGTTTTCTTTATGTGTATTTATTACTTTGTATCTTATTTATGACTTCCTCTTTTTTTATTCACTCTGCATAGGAGTACTTCTTTTAGTTACAGCACTATTTAGGAGCCAGTAGGAGCCAGTAGGAGCCAGTAGGAGCCAGTACATCCACTCAGTCTGTACTGTTGAATGACAATAAAAGGCTATCTATCTATCTATAGGAAGGATTTTGTTTGTTTTTACTGTTGCCCCCGGTCTCCCCTACTCTATATTTAGTTTTTCCAAGGAATGTATTAACTTTTCACAGGATTACTGTTGACAGGATGAAAGAAAACACCTGATTGGTTTTTCGCCCAATGCCAACTAGCAAAATTGATCTCAGATTTACATATTATAGAGTGGCTTTACATTTTTCCGTACTTCATGCTGCCGGTATCCCACACTACTCTGCATAATACAATCACATGTTGAAAAGGACTGGAAGGTGAAAGTTTGCTAGGCAAATCTCGTTTTTGAAATGCCTAGTGGACAGCCCCCATTTGTTTGAAAGTGAAAATCAGGTAAAGTACATTGCTCAAAGAATTAAGGGAAATTGCAATCATCACAGTAGAACATCAAGTCATTTAACTTCAGGAGCCTCATATGTAAAGCATGCGTATAATCAATCCCACATTTTTACTTACCAATGGAATTAAGAATGTGCGTACGGATAAAAATGGGATTTATCAAATAATCCTATGACTGATGCACACTGGCCGGAATTAAATCACCATTAATAAATACCACTTGTTGTTAGTGTCAGTACTTGTGCACTGTGTCTACAATTTGCATTTCAACACACCCCTAAGTACCCAAGTATGTAAAAAATAATAAAATGTACGATGCAATCCAAATTTCCAGGTCATGGCTAGTAGGGCTGGGGCGGTTTGGATTTTGTCTTACCGCGACTGAAAAGCAAGAAAATCCTGCGGTAGTGCAGTATACCACTTCAACCCCCCCCCTCCCCCAGCGCGCGTGCACACACCAGAGGCTAACCCCGGAATTCCACCAGGGACTTCTGCGGCGCGTTACGGTTCCGGCGAGGTTTCATTCCGTCCTCCAAGTAGTGTCAAACCCTACTGAGAGCATTACAGAAGCGTTGCACTGCGTGGCGGCTTGTATTGGCGACATCACTTATTGCAGGCTCTATCCAATTGTATGTATTGATATGCAAATGGCATATATTTTCATCAGTTTTTTCTGGATTGTAATTAGCTTATGAGTGATAATGGTCCCAAAGACAAGTAATTGTTGTATTTGTGAAAAGGTTTGTTGGGGAATGGAACTGAAAAATAAACCATTTTGGTTTCAGAATTCATGAATTCTACATCCAGTAATTTATAACTTCATGTTTAGGTACTACAAAGTCCAATTACACAATACACGCTTTACAAATTTCAAAACATGACTCTGCCACCTCCTTGCCGATGTCACAGCCTTATTGGGACATGGTGGCCATCCACCCACCATCCACTTCTCCCACTCCTACTACTCTTCATTTATTTCTGGGCCCACAGCAACCGTTTCTCCTTGTGAGCATTGGTTAGGGGTGGCCGAATAGTAGGTTTATGCACAACTGCAAGCCTCTGGATGATCCTACACCTTGAGGTTCGCGGGACTCCAGAGGCACCAGCAGCTTCAAATACCTGTTTGCTTTCTAATGGCATTTTAGCAGCTGCTCTCTTAATCCGATGAATTTGTCTGGCTTTGACCTTCCTCATTTTGCCTTTATCTGCACAAAACCGTCTGTGCTCTGAATCAGCCACAAATCTTTTAACAGTAGGATGATCACACTTAAGTTTTCGTGAAATATCTAATGGTTTCATAACTTGTCCAAGGCATTACACTATTTGAAGCTTTTCCACAGCAGAGAGATCTTTTTCTTTCCCATATTGCTTGAAACCTGTGGCCTGCTTAATAATGTGGAACATCCTTCTTAAGTAGTTTTCCTTTAATTGGACTCACCTAGCAAACTAATTATCACAGGTGTCTTGAGATTGATTTCAGTGATCCAAAGCCCACAAAGAGACACAATACCATCCATGAGTTTGATTGAAAAACAAACTTTTTTATGTTTATTACACTTAATTTCAATTTGCATAATAGTTTGGAATGCAGTGTAATAGGTATTGTGAGAGGAAGAAATTTAGGTGAAAAAAAGAAAGTTGTGCACAGTCACATCAAATTATGAATCCTCATTCTGCTTTGCATTTTCACCCTGTTCATTTACGCCAGTATTTCCGATAATGTAAGAGTCGGTAGGTGACTTCACCTCTAGCATAATGAAGCTATCTGTGGTGTGTAATTCAAATCATTTAGGTACAGAGGATAGCTAGATAATAGCTAGTGTGTAATTCCAATTAAGTTTAGCAGTGATAGGTAGCTAAAGGCAATGGCAACTGGGACAGAAACAAGAAATATGTCACATCCCGACTGATCAGGGTATTAAAAGCCTCAGACATCATTTTAAAACACATTCCTTTAATGTCTTTACTGTGTAGTACTGAACACTACAAAACCACAGGATTGCTTGTGGTAAAATATTCCCTTAACTACCAGATTATGTAGAATGGCTCCATTTTCATGTACTCATCAGTGTTGGGAGTAACGCATTACTTTAGTCAGACTACTTTTTTGTTATAATAAGTAACCTAATGGGTTAGTTTCATTAGGTAAGTAGTTAGTTACTGTATTAGTGACATTGAAAAATGAGACAATTAGTTACATTTACAATATTATTTCCTCATTTCTATTTTAGAACACAAATTAATCATTTATTATCCATTGTTGTTTTTTTTCAATCCGTATTTCATTTGTGTGCCTCCATGAAAATTGATAAAAGGAAAGAGGTCCCGCCTAAATAGGAATGCAAATGCGTATTGGGGGTTAGTGAAATGGAAGAATACATAGTCTACATTTTAACAGCTGGAACTATTAGCATTATTTCAAAACTATCAAAAAGACATGCGTCCTTTGAGCTGTGCGTCAGTGAAAATGACTGTGTAGTGGGAAGACAATGGATAGCTTTTCCTCGTTCGTCTCACTCAAAAGTTTTGGAGTTTTTCTATCACGGTCTCTACAACGAGTTGAGGTATGTCATTTTCAAGGTAGATTTTCACCAGCTATTCCAATAAACACACGTTGAAAACATAAATAATGTCACATGTGCGTTCATAGCCAATGAGAACGCATATTATGGTCGTTTTCACTTGCTTTTTACATGCATAAATCCCATTGCATGTTGTATGCAACCCATATTCATTTATTTTGACTTTATTGCTTTACCGAGGTAAATTTGGTTTTATATTCAGACGAAATTAGTTTTACATACAAACATTCACACTTTCAACAGACATAAACTATGATTACATTTTTCAATTGGATCATGCCCAGAGACAGTAGTTACCACAGAATTCTGCACACCACATGATCAGGCAATCACTATCTAGTAGCAGCAAGGTGGCCTAGTTGGTTAGGGCATTTGATGGGGTATAATGAGTATTATATGATACTAAACCTAGACACACCAAAAAGCATATGTAAAAAGCATTTTAAACAAGTAACTTAATGTAGTTTAATTAATTACTTTCAATAAAGAGTAACACAGTTACATACAGATGTGGCTACAATAATGTGGTGTCGCTTGTAACGCGTCACCAATCAGTGCATTTAGTTGCCAATAAATGTTCTGTTCCCGACGCTTGGTGGTGCTAGACCACTTAAAAAAACACAATGCTCGTAACGGGTTTGTCTTTACCATTGATGCAGGGCTTTGAAGTTTTAATCCCTTCTAGGGATACCGTTTCTTGGGACAGAGTTATTAAATCAATGTAATTGTATACAGTAGAATAAATATAGTTATTAATTTAAATAAAGCCTTGTTTGTTTTAAAGATGTTACAGCTATGATGTAGTGGCCTATTTTTATGATGTAGTAGCCTATTTTACTATTTTTTATCCTTTGTAGAATTAATTTTTCATTCTCCACCTGCACTTGTCTTTTGCAAATCACTGCTACTGTAGCAAGTAAAGCCCCCCCCCACGTTGCCCCTGAGTATACTCTACATTACCATTCAAATACTTGTTGTTTTAACACATTTGACGGTTATACTGCGTCATTCATTGAGGAGCAATGAAGTTGATTATCTCCTGACTCAAGAATGAGAATACACTGTAAAAACTGTTACTTAGATATAACTTAAAAAATTAAGACAACATTTTCCAACCACTTTTTGTAAGTTTAACAAACTTCTTTTTTTTATGTTGGGAAAAAACAGTAATAAACATTTTAATGTGAGCAAAACTATTAAGCAAACTCTACAAAAAGCCAAAAGCCATTTGGTTTAACCTTTGTCTAAATGGACAGCATTTTATCTACAAACACCTAATTAAATTAAGTTACATTTAAAAGAAAAAATAAGATTTCCCTTCTTAAGGAAATGTGGTGGGAGTGTTTACAGCTTTTGTATACCACACTGACAGTCACTCAAGATTGTATTTTTACAAATTAAAATATCCAGCTGGTAGAACATCCAGCAGCTGTAATATTTTATCACCCACAACTCACAGTGGAAAGAACTGCAATGGTCAAATACTTAAACATTTTACAAGATCAGCTAAACTACGGTACATAGACGGGAACACTCTTCTCAGTAATGTTGCAATAAAATAAACCATTTATAGTTTCTATTAGTTTGGTAAATTAAAGATTATAAATATAATTTAATAATCAAACAAAGTAATCAATACATCAATGTATAAAGCAGGACATACATTAAAACAAACAATTCTTAAGAAGAAAACGTGCAGAAAAGCATGCTGGGAAACGTCAACACTTGAGCGAATATGGGCGGGTTGTGTCTTTTGACGTCTGATATAAACTTTTAAAATGAAAATATTCATACTTTTTACTTATTGATAACTCAAAAAACAAAGAAAGAAAAATAAATTAATTTATAGGAATAAATATAGTTTTTTAAATGAAATCATATGGACAATAGGACTGAATGACTTTTTACAGTGTAGATCTGCATTAAAATGCAAATATGTTGTGACATTAGGTGAAATGTAATGTGCCAGAGAAGTCTGAATTGCCTTAATAAAAATAGGCTAATGAACCAGTACACCAATTAGGAGAGACACTAATCGCAAACACCGTAAAATAAAGGTCATGAAATGTATAAAGCATGTTGATTTTAGAATTAGTATTATTATTTGATTGTTGTTTTAATTGTCAAATAAATAATCCTGTAGGAATTTGTAGGGCCAGATGCATATAGAATGGTGTCGTCTGCATAGAGATGGATATGAGCATTGCCTGCAGCAAGAGCAACGTCATTGATGTATATAGAGAATAGTGTCGGCCTGAGGATCCAACCCTGAGGCACCCTCCTAGAGACAGCCAGAGGACCGGAGAGCAGGCCCTCCGACTTAACACATTGAACCCTATCAGAGAAGTAATTAGTGAACCAGGCGAAGCACTCATTTGAGAAACCCAGGCCATTATGCTGCTCTCCTTTTTAAAGTGAGCATATCCGAAGACCTCTACCACCAGTGGGTATGCTCGACAAACTAGGATGGATCGAGAAACAAAGCTGCCATACCCCTGAATGTCAGAGCATTCATCATCTCCATGGTCTCTGAGAATTATCCATCCTTGATAACCTCTACATTACGGAGTGCCATTAAAAACAGAATCAACTAATATTTACGTACACCAAGGAAGTCTTGTATTGACATGTATGTCAATAAAATATTTGGTAAAATCTTTTTTAAATGTATCCCATACAGAAATCTAATATATGGCCTGATATTTATGTATACATATATGTCAGATATTGGCATATATGTTGGAAACATCATCACATATATGTAAATATATGTTGAAATACACAAAAATCTGTCGTTTTTATATTTGTGACATATTTTTCTTAATTTTGTAATTCAAATTTTGTAATTAAAATATATATTGTCATACATTTTTAAAACATGTTAAGATATATATATATATATATATATATATATATATGGTCATATATTAGATTTCTGTATTTAAATATATAATTAACATATATGGTAAAATATTATATTTTCAATATAATACATACTCAATGATATTTTCATGTTGTTTTTATTTTAAATTGTTTTACTGTTTTAATTGTGAAATAAATAATCCTGTACACAGGATAAATAAACAGCTAAATCGTCCTCTTTTGTTTTTGCAAAACAACACAGTAATTCATAATGATCTTGAGTCTGATCTTGAGTTTTCAGCTTCCTTTCAGGTAAGAATAACCCCTTGTTCAAAATACCTTCCCACGCCACTGCTCACAGCTACCCCCACGCATCATTTCTGTTGGAATGGATTAATTAAATGATGCATTTACAACACACTTTATAAGAGCTGAAAGAAGAATGGTAAGTATACTATAAGCATGCAAGGAGCAACTTGGAGGATTATTCACATACAGAACATAAACTTAGCCTACAATATACCCAGCTGATTTACCAAGCTGACTGAAATCTTATCATTAAAATGGTTTGCAATATTATTGATTGTGCAGATTTTTCCATAACAGTGAAAACCTAAAATAACTACACAAAAAATCCACTTGTCACAACCTCATCTTTTAGTTTGATTGTCCTTCACCCAGTTTAATTCCTTCTACTGTATACTCATTCATCTGAAATTAAGTCTTTTACAGAAAATGTTACATTATGTCACAAAAATAAAAATATTTCTCTCTAGCATTGTATTTTATGGCAAATGAATGTTTGTTAATATATACATTGCTCTTTTCTACTGACACACTAAAGCAGAACACAAAAACTGAATCTTTTCAACTAGATTTGAGTCAAATAATATCTAGGGTGCCTAACACTTGCACAGTACTGTATATTTTTTTAACATTGTCTCTCAAATGTATTCTGTATTTGGTACAGTACTTCATTAGTCTCTGACTTGTACTGATAGCTTGACCTCAGAAAGGGTAGATTTGATTTGAATGGTGACTGTTATTTGATTTGTTTGATCTGTTGATTTTTAATAATGTTCCCTCACATCCAAATGTATTCTACATTCACTACTAAATCATGTTTTTCTTTGAAGCTTTATGATGACATAAAATTGCTTTGCCATGTTGTCAAGTCTGTTTCACATCTTGACATGATAAATTCACACAAATTCCACGTTTTCACATGTGAAGTTAATGTGTTTTTTTCACAAATGGTTAGAATACAGAATTGACCATTTCTATATGTGGTCTGTAGTGTATCGGCAGGTTGTCAGTTTACTGTATCAGCCCATGTCAGCACACTTTCCTGTTTGTACATTTTGCCAGCTTTAGCAAAACAGCCATTTAGTCTTCTAGTCATCATGGTCATCATTTAAAGGTCTGTCACTCTTACTTAAACAAAAACACCATCATAGGTGCCACTCTGGAATCTACCAGGAGAATTCAGTTGCGTTGAGGTCGGGTGACTGAGGTCACAATGGCTTATTGAAACATCGACAAGATGAGTAGTTTACATCACTGAAGCTCTTGCCAAACATGACTCAACAATCACTCTTTTATGGTGACTGACATCTACATTACCCTAATCATGATGGATTGTTAACTCCGTACTTCGGTAGAAGCACCTGCCTTCATTACCCAAAATCTACACAAGTGTTTCCATTATTTTGGAAGTTATTTCTACCTACAGAACACAAAACCTGTGAGAACTAGCTAGAAGTAATGTGTTGATGTAAAAAATGTATACACTTGTGTTCGTAGTATGTACCTACCTACACACCCCATTCAGCCACCTATCTACCAAGCTGTACATCTTTAGACCCACACCAGCCACCTGCAACTCAAGCCATATTGTGTATTGGGGCAATTTCTTGTTTCTTCACCAGATTTTTTGTAGTTGTTAGCTACCTACCAAGCAGCACAACTTGATGGCTGCCCACTGATATCTGCCTAACTGTTGAGCCGTAATGTGTATTGTGCAGTCGATCAATGTTGTCCCACTTCCCAACGAGTCCAGAAGTCTTAACAAAATCCCATTGCCTGGCCGTCCACAGTGCGGCGGAGAGCTATCCTATTGGGCCGCTAATGAGAGACAGTTGAGAAGCAATCTTGCCTCAGAGTGGAGGCCATTGTTCTGCCGCTACATTCAATTTGCACCAGTTTCATCCTAATGCAACAGACCCCTGTCCCAGTTCCAGCAGATTAGTGATAAACCGCACAAGCAGGAGGACGGAGAGCTTAAGTCTCAGTCTGACAACATTGATGGATTGGACTCAGTCAGGTTGGTACACAGAGCCGGGATTTAGGCTAGTTAATTTGCTATTTGCTTCTGTTTCTAAGTTAATAGCTTGACATTTTCAGCTCACACCTACACACACACACACACACATACACACACAAACACACACACAGCACCTGTCTATGTCTCACTGAAAGGAGAAAAAAACGGTTACCCTCATACTAACCTCCCCTGCCAGCAAGTCTGGCTATATGATCAAATGGTTTGTCTGATAGACTGACCTTAGCTGAGACAGTGTCACTGCAAAACAAGGTTGTTACATTAAATGAGTACAATGTCACCCTGTGGAATGGCATTTCTCAGCGTAAGGTGAGGAGGTCAATGGTGAGATAATAGTATGAGTCATACCACAGTTTACCTTGACCAACAACAAAAAAATGCACTACTTTATATAGTCTATCCATACCCTTGTAATTTCAATGGCTTCAGGCATTTTCTTCTTGGAATACAAATCGGTTGAGGATACTATGTTCACTTATATGGAGATCGATATCATTCCAGAAGTGCAATGGTGTTTAAAATGAAAACCTGTTACGGTTTATATATTTAGGAGGTGTGTAACTCAATGTTTACATTAAGTTCATAAGTATCAGACGCAGAACAAAGAGTCAAAATAATATGGCAAAAAAAGCAAAATAAACAATAGAGTAAAACAATCAACAACGGAAATGTGTGCAATGGTGCATGCCTATATTTATACAGGTAAATGACCACAGAAAATCAGCGAGAAAAATAAGAAGCATAAGACTCAAGAAGCTTTTCTTGGAAGCACGGCACCAAAAGCACTGGCACACGCTGACCTGAAACACGTAACAAGATACAATGACTGCAATTGAATAAGGGAAAGAGAGCGCATTATATACCGTACATCTACTATTTGGAAAATGGAAACCAGGTGTGTGTAAGAAGACAAAACAAGTCTGGGTGCTAAATGAAAGGAATCGAATAACACTATCCATGGAGTGCCGGAAAATGGCGTTGCATCAGCGGTAATAAACCAGTGTTTATTAGCACACTAAGTTACTATTACTATACAGTATGTCTGAATGATAAGATGTGTGAATGTACATTTAAATAGTTTGTTAGTCATTTAATTACACTTTATGTGTTCTTATGATTCACTGACAACTCCTAAATATCTTGTTTGAAAATAACTTCTTTTAGAAATGAAAAATTGATCATTAATAAAGTATGAGAATACAATTATTAAACACACTACAGATATGCTTATAAATCAAATATCAAACATTTATAGCTGTATTTATAAACTGATTATTAATGTCTATTAATGCTTTGCAAATGATGAATTACCTGTTTACTAATGCATAACTAATGATTAATGGCATGCCGTTATTATAAAGTGTTACCCTAATGGTAAAGTATTTCAATGACAAACTCAATTCTTCAGTACTGACTGCTGTTATATAGTAAGTTTTAAAGTAACCCTTGGTTGTGTGATTGTGTGACAGAGCCTATTGAAAGTGTTTGCCAGTTTTGTGGCTGCAAGGAGATTGCTGAGAATGCGCTGTGGGTGAGTATTAAGTTATTTATATGTCTGTCTGGCATATTTTTATATAAAAACAACAACAACAAAAATGTATTAATGTGTAAAATATTTCATGCATTTTCTTATTACAATGTTATTCAGATCCAGTGTGATAGCTGCTTGCTCTGGGCACATACAAAATGTACCAATCTGACCATGGAAAAGGTGGAATCAGTAACTAAGAACAACCATCCATGGCTTTGTATATTTTGCATTGTGTAAATACTTGTAAAAAAAATACAAATGTAAAAGTAAAGATTATTTGTATATTTCTTATCCAAGTGTGTTAGCTCTAACAAATATTAAGAAAGAATAAACCATATATACTTAATTTTAAACTGACTATTTTTTTTCAATCATAACACACTATGTGTATCTTGTGTATGGGTTTATTAGCCCTGTTACACTGACATTTCAATAAAACTGTTCATTTATTGAGTATGATTCACAGATACTTTCACAAATCAGAATGGTGAAGTTAACCCTTTAATGTTCAACTCAACCGTTTGGTATAGCACACAATGTTTTTTTTGCAGCAATGACATTAAAGGGTTAAAGTGATGGTTCAGAGTAATTGAAAACCTAGGGTCATTTGCACCTTGACCTCAAGCCAAACAACCCCTATAAGCTTTTTTCCCTTGTTATAACATTGGTCGAGTCAGCAGTATCAGCCGAATGGCTTAGTGCAGGCACTAATGGAACCATGGGTGTATCTCGTAAATAACAACACTAATAATGCCCGGAATGGTATCAAACTTCTATAGTAGTACAAATATGTTATGTACTTATAAATGAGGCATTGAAAAGTTTGTAAGTACACCAGAAGTATATTTAAATAACACTTGCCGGATGGCTGCTACTCTCGGCTGCTACCGCGATCCCGCGAGACCACGAACAGAGCACAACATGTATTGCCTAGCAGCAGAGAGTCCAAATAGTTGTTCAGTTGCATATGGTAAAAAATGTGTTGAGCAAACCAATTCTCCCTGGCTATGGTTCCCAACCATGGGCACTAGGACCCCTGGTGGTACAGTGACCAAAAACATTTGTGAACTACTGGCCCGGGGTGTTTATATGGAGCTTTGAGATAAAAAGTGTCATCACAAAAAATCTGTGATAGTAATATTGTCAATATTGAGAAAATAAATGTTGTAATATTAGTCTGGTGATAATTAGAACCAACATATTATGTTAAACTCCTACATACAAATAATGATGGTAGGAAAAAAAATAATGTGGGTTACTGAAACAAAACTTTGAAAAACACTGCTCTTAGCTATTGTTTTAAAACCCCATGCTGTCAAACTTTCACACAGGCACTTTTTAAATTAGTCATACTGGCATTGAAAGCAACATTTGTACCTGGAAAAAGTTTCCAAGCCAATCAGGATCAAATAATTTCTGAACAATTTGGTTGTAGGGTGGCAAATTAAGCTCTTACTATCTAATTAAAGCTCTGAACATGCTGTATGTACACTTCGCACACCAACCCATTCCACAGGGAGATAACATTTTGCAGTTGACCAGATGTGCCTGCTTCTTTCATCCTTTTACATTCTCCTCAGAGAATGATGCCACATCACGCCTCAACACATAAATACACAATCTGAGTAGGATTGCCCTGATCGAAAAATGGAAAAGTGTGAGTTAGAAAGAGTTGTGGAAAAAAGAAAGAACATATGCATTGCTGAAATTAGTGCATAAACAAGAAAAAGCCCAATTTTAAGCTTCTTTGTTATTGCACCCTTTTTGCCTTTGAGCTTCAAACCACGAGTGATTGGTGGTTGCTACTTTGATCTAACTCAGATATTTTCTCACCTCACTGGAGTGAGAAGAATCCTATGACTGTTTAGGCATAAACAATAAATCCTATACTTTGTTATTTTTGCAGGGATGACACTATATACTGTAAAATAGAAAAGATGAGAAAACAACAATCATTTGTGAGGTAATGGCTGTGATAGCATTGTGAATTTACAATAAAATTGTATGTGAAATTGACCTTAATGCCATTGTTACAGAAATACTCAATCCATTCACAACTGATTGCTTTGCAATTACATGTTCAATCAAAAATATGAATTTACACCACGTTCCAAATTATTATGCAAATTGGAATTAAGTGTCATAAACATTAAGGCCAGGCACCACCCTCTAATAGGTTATTTTTTTCCTTTAGTCTTATCAGACTGAATCTTTACCAGTTGAAATTATCCATAAATACAATATATTTTTGCATTACAAGTATTCTTTATTTCACAATTTAAAGACCGTATGCAAATTAGGAAGTGTAATAACGTGCCTATCTACATGCAGACACCTTTACACAGTTTCAATCTTGGGATGTATTTTTAATCATTCACTTTACACTTCTCCCAGTACTCGCTCCCGCCTTTTACCGAGCAAAGGTCCCTATTAACTAGGACCCCCATAGTTGCCCAAAACTATGCCTAAATACCAAATCATATTGACATTATAACAGAAAGTATCCTTAAATATCAGAAAATGTGTATATTACGAGAATGCATTCATCAACACTTTGCTTCAAGACAGAATGTTTAAATTACTTTTATTTGAATAAGACCCCTAATGGTCAGACTTATACAGAACAGTTTATCAAAATATTGTTATTTGATGAAATTGTTTAAAAAACAACTTTCTCATGTATGACAGATGCACATTTTGTATGTATTTACAGATAAAATTACAGTTAAATTCCAAATTATGCAAGTTATTAAAAAAAGCTTCTGTATAAGTCTGGCTGTGAGAACCTCTGTGTGGAATTTTGAGAAAAGGGCAGATATAGATGTGCTAATGCAATTAAAACATTATATTCCACTCAACTTTCAGCACAAATCACTACGACTACAAAGGTTGTATGGATGAGCCAACAATATGCTCCAGGAAATAAACTTTCTAATGGTATATGACTTAACATGAGACATAAAAAATAGGGGTGAAATGTTTACATGACACATGCTAACAAAAATGAAATATATGCTAGATTAATTTGATACTATTTGTATAGATTATTTCAGATTTATTTGTGCATATTATGAAAGTATACAAGTTACAGTTGCAAACTATCCCAAAATCTGAAAATACACAGATGGATGCAAAATCATACATTTTAGGGTGGTGCCTGGCCTTAAAAATTTTGTTTTTCAATCAAATTCTTGGATGGTATTGTGGATTACTAAAATCAATCTCATACACCTGTGATAATTTGTTTGCCAGGTGAGCCCAATTAAAGGAAAACTACTTAAGAAGGATGTTCCACATTATTAAGCAGGCCACAGGTTTCATAGCCTGGAAAAATCCAGACCCAAATCCGGAGCATATAAGGGTCTGGCTTCGAGTAATAAAAATGACCCAACTCGAGGGGCGGCACCAAGCATGCATTTTAAAATCACCAGTGGTTTTTCGCTAAGCCCCTATGGTGGCGCTAACTGGTAGATAAAACTCTTGCCATATCATGTCGGCAAAACAGCCAAAACTTCCTTTTTAAAAAAGGAATAATTCGAGGGCCGTCTTCTGTTCCTCTTTTAGACAAAAAGCCAAGTATAACTCATTCATTGTAGTGGCCAAAGCCGTTTTAAACAACTGGTGTTCATCCATAGCGATCTTACAATGTTTACTAATTACTTCGAGGTCGCAGCGCTGTCGTCATCTGTTTAACAAGCCTCTGGCACGCCTATATCAGATACACTGATGTGATTGGTGCAGCTCGGCTACAAGGGCATAGTTAATAAGCAGAATTACTGGGTGCCCGAGTAACTTACTGAGCAAATTCAAATTGTGCTCTCGCGAGAACTCTGGATTTCCAGGGTACAGGTTTGAAGCAATATGGGAAAGAAAAAGGATCTCTCTGCATGATCAAACCTAAGCATGATCATCTTACTGTGAAGAGATTTGTGGCTGATTCAGAGCACAGACGGGTTTGTGCAGATAAAGGCATAATTTGGAAGGTTACTGCCAAACAAATTCATCGGATTGAGAGAGCAGCTGCTAAAATGCCATTACAAAGCAGCAAACAGGTATTTAAAGCTGCTGGTGCAGAACGTCAAAGTGTAGGATCCTCCAGAGGCTTGCAGTGATGCATAAACCTACTATTCGGACACACTTTAACACCGCTGTCTTCAGTTCCTACTTGTTCTTTGGGCCTTTTGCTTTCAGTGGAAATTTCAGCAGGTGAAATGCATGCTCAATTAGATTCAGGTCATTTAATTGACTTGGCCTTTGCACTTCGTTTCCTTAAAGTATTGCAGCATTTGGCTGAGCAGAAAATATAGCCCTAAATATTTCAGGGTTCATCCTGCAGACTTTTTCAGCAATCACATCATCAATACATACAAGGGAACCAGTTCCAATGGCAGCAATACATGCCCATGCCATAACACTACCTCCACCATGTAGACAAATTAGGTGCTATGCTTTGGATCATGAGCAGTTGATTCCCTTCTCCATACTCTTCGCTTACTGACATTCTGGTCTGTGTCTTATCTGTCTATAAGACGTTTTTCCAGACCCATACAACTCCCCTGTGTGTAATGTTATTTCCTTTTATTTATGTAATCAGTTTTCTATCCTGTGTGTTTTGTTATGGTCAGGTCTCCCGCTTATATAGTCACATGATTCTGTTCACATGTTACCAGTAGCCTATAGATTGTCAGTGGTGTTTAATTAGCGCACATATGTTACCACTTACTACTCGCTAAAACCTGTATTTAGTTTGTGTGATTTGGTTCATTCCTTGTCAGTCATTGTTACGTGTCTTAAGTGTTAGGCGTTTGTGAGTGTTTTACTATATTCTAGAATTACTATTTACCTGTTTGCCCCTCGAGGCCGTCTTTTGTTTTGTCGAATTAAACACATTTGCTTTCACAATAAATACTTTGCGCCTGCCTCGCCTTTCTTTCAGCACCACGGAAAGCATGCACAACTTCAGCACTGCTTATGCCATATTGACAGATTCTGAATGCAAATGCCACACTTGAAATCAAATGTAGACCTTTAATCAGCTTACATTAAATAGAGAGAAAGACACACATCTGGCCATGGAACAGCAGAGCAGCCAATTGTCTGATTACTTTTGGCCCCTTGAAAAGCGGGGGGACTACATATGAAAGGTGCTGTAATTCCTACACATAATTTGGATGTGAATACACTCACATTAAACCTGAAAGTCTGCACATTATTGACTTTTAACTTCAATATGTTCTGGTAGAGTGTGGAAATAATAACTTAGTCAATGTCCAAATATTTATGGACCTGAATGTAAGTGCTGTCTTACTCTACATTGCAATTTCTATTTTGACATTTACATATGCAGCTCACTGTCATAATCGTAGCTGACTACATTTGCATTGAAGTCATTTGAGCAGACTGACTGACATTAGTGAGCGCATACATTTTTATCGGAGCCCTCGGTGGGAATCGAACTGACAACGCTGTCATTGCAAGCACTATGTTCGAGCAATACCCACTGGGACTTGTGGACTTGGAGTTGGCTTTTCCAATGTACTGCATGTAGTAGCCAGAGCTTGGTTGGGGAAAGAAACAAAAATTTGCTGGTCCAGGAAGTTCAACAACACTTAATGACTTAACAAATAATTAAAACCTAATTTCTGTGAAGCAAGTAATGCACACATAGATAGAGCCACCTGAGCAGTTTCAGTTCTTGCTTTTAATGACACTTAAGATACAATTAACGGGTAGAATAGAGTGCTGAGGTGGTGGAGCCCAACATTTACGCTGAGTTTGACACCAAGCACCGCCAAGGGAGTGATGAAACACAATAGGAAGCAGAGAGGATTCTGGGAAGTGAGGGTGCAATTGCAAACTTACATAGCCACAGTTATGAATCCTTTTACTGCAAAAATAATCAACATTTTATAAATATGTAATGTTAGGGTAGCGCTAATTTGCACCATTCCATGCTGGGGCTTCGGACCTTTGGAAATGCCGTGACCTGGACTGAAACCTGGCCAGCTTTTTTGTATTTTATGGGTACTCACAATCTTCTGAACCACAATCAATTTAATTATCAGATTTTTGCATTAATAGCATATATTAAAAACTTTGGATAGACTATTAGAATGTATGGCAGAAGAGATCCAAAACAGCTTGCTGTTTTTAGTATTAATAGCAATTCATGGGTTTTTCATCAAATCTATATCATAAAATATTTTTTTCTAGAATGCCCAACATCAAATACAGCATGCTGCTGTCCATTATAGAAAAATGAAGAAAGAAAATACTGTACATACAGTACTGTATGTATTCGTCGCTTTTCAATGACACATGGTCGTTTTTTAATCCTCGTATTTATATGAAATAATGAGCATCTCAGTTTAATTGGAAGCTTCAGTATAGGAGCTGCCTCGACTTGAATGCCTTCAATACATTCTACAGAAGAGAACAAGCTGCCAAATCGCAAAGTAATTAAAACAAAAATAAAACATGATGGTCTTCTAAATGCGATTCCTTTAATGAACAAAAAGACTAATTAATTGCGCAGTGCCACAGAGGGGTGCATGCTCTCTGGGTTAAATTATAGATGAGCGGAGATGGGTGTTGTGTGGAGAGTTATGAATTAATGGGAGTTGTAATAGGTGAAGACAAACATACCGGACAAAATGATCCCAATCAGTGGAGAGGCTGACAGTGTGGATTTGAACCCCAGTGTGAAGGTGCCAGATTTGTAATGATAATGGCAGATCATCAAGCACAGGTTAGGATCAAAGGTTAGTATAACAACAACCTCTTAACTGAACCAGCAGATGTTGCAAAATCCACAACAGTGTACCTTACAGGATGTGGCTGAGCATTTTTCCTCTATGGATGCAAATGTATAATGTTCTGAACTTAGAGAAATGTTTAACCCCAACAATCATGGAACTACTGCATAAACCCAACAATCATGGAACTACTGCATAAACCCAACAATCATGAAACCATTGTATTTTCAGGGACCCGCAGCATTACACAACCCTTGGAAATAATCTAGATCTAACACACCTGGTTCAATGTTTCAACTTATTGACACTCCCTTGATCAGTTGATTAGTCTGATGCTCAGTCCAACTCCTGGCATTTATTGAACATTTTAATTAGTATTTTTCATTTTGCAGGTGAGTCTGTTAGTGTGGTCAACTCAGGAAATGTTTGAACGACTCCTTTGTGTTAGCAGTGCAATCTTTTGGTCGACTCATTGTCGATCTTCACCATAGAGTTTGAGGAAAGGCTGGCATAAGCTCAGACATCTGCGATGAAAATGTGGAGGAAATGATATGTATGCAGTGTGCAGTAGTGCTAATCTACAGTATGTGGTTGTGGAAAGCTTCATTTGGGGTAGAGTGACTCTATGAGATTAATTTTAAAGCAATGTTGAGCAGAGATTTTAAAAAAGCAGTGTGCTTTCCAATGGACTAGTGTGTCATTTGGAACATTTCCAATAGGATGTGATGTAGCAGACAGGCTGGTGCACTGGGAAAAGAAGGCTGGTTTTTGGAGAGAAAGAGAGGGAGGAAGAGGTGTGATTCATTGCCAGGGTCTCCACGTCTTCTCCGGCTATGCCCCGCTACCTCCCACTGATAACCAGTCATTTACGCACAAGCTTCAATCCCCTTCACCATACCTTTCAGAATGTCAAAACTCTCTCAGAATATTTCCTACCTGCCTCCCTCACTCGCTAACATTTTAAGGAAATTAAGTGCTCTTTTCACTGATTTCACTGAGTTTTTTTGGAGATTGCAGTAGCAAATTGCATACTGTAGCTAGCTGAATAATGAGTACCGTAACTGTGGCAAATAACATTGTACATAGGTTTGCATTGCCGGCTTTCTATACTCAAAACAAAAAAATTGAATTTTTAATGGTATAAAATGTATTTTTTTATATGTATTATTTTGTATACATTGTTAATGTTTACCATCTTGACCCATATGTGTGGTACATGGAAAATAATTTGAACTGCATTGTGTCCCTACGCTTTTGACCCCCATCAGTATGCAGAGGAGATAAAAGCTGGGTAATCACCAGTTTCAAGTCCCTGTGCCTGCATCTTCCTGGCCGCTCTGGAGCAGCGGCATGCCGGGGATATAACAGTGTCTACCGTCATTATGACTGTGTGATGGCAGCTCACCAGGGTGCAGTCTCTTGTCACTCCACTTCCAGACTCGCCACAGCACTCTCCCCTCAAAGCCTGCAGACAGGGTCTGATGCTCCTCTAGTGTAGATAGAGCTCTGCATGTGTGTATGTGTGGTGTGCACATGTGTGTATGTGTATATCTGCATTTGTATGAGTGGGTACTTGTGTGTGCATTTTAGTGTGTGCTGGCATGCCTGCGGTACTCACCTTTGTGGAGATGAATAAATATATTGTAAATGTAAAGTAAATGGCATTTAATGTGTGATCTATATACAATCAAACCACTGAACTGTGTGTAATAGATGAAACAGAAAACACCAAGGGATATATTCAATCAATCAAATTCATTTTGTAAAGCCCTTTTTACAGCAGCAGTTGTCACAAGGTGCTTTTACCGACACTCAGCCTAAAACCCCAAAAGAGCAAGCAACAATGTGAAATTGTTAGGAATAGGACGGTGGCTAGGAAAAACTCCCCAGTAATTTGCTTTCAAGGAAGAAACCTAGAAAGGATCCAGACTCAGTCGGGTGGCCATTCCTCTTCTGGCTGTGCCGGGTGTAAAGTTAAGAAATGCATATCCAATTATAGACCAAGTTGTTTATCAGTACACATTACAGTTTTTCACATTACAGTGAATGCTCATAGCAAAGCGTCAAAACCGTAAGGTTTGCATGCATTTGGTACACTCAGGCACCAAATGAATAAACACAATGTCGGCATGGCACCGTAAACAATTCTGTAACACACTGTGCAAAACACTACACACATTGTGCATGTGTTACACACTTTGGCCAATTATGAAACACTCTGCAGTCAGCACGTCCATTCAATAGTTAAAACACACACGACATTAGCAACACTCCCGCACACATAGTAAAACACTTAACCTGTAGCTGAACACCAATCAGTCACTATATATAATTCAGGTATGAGCACCTTTCGTGAGACAATTGTGAATATGGAGGCTGAAGGACCAAGGGGAAGGAGAAGATGAGGAAGAGACGGGAAGAGGGAGAGGAGAACTAGAAAGAGATGGGCAGGGAAGAGGGAGAGGAGATAGAGGAAGAGACTCTGGTAAAAAACAGACATCGGGACTGAAACATCATCGGCCAAAGGGCCATCGAGAATGTCGCCGGGCAGTGTGGGGGCAACATCACCATGTGTGCAGCCATTGGTGGTCAGGGGTCCTCCATCACCATGCCACCCTGGGTCCCTACAACACTGCACACATACTGACATTTCTGCATGCACTACATGCCACGGTCACATTGGACCAACCAGGGCAGCCCATGTTCGTTGTCATCTGGGATAATATCAGTTTCCACCGGGCTCCTCTGGTCCGGGACTAGTTCGCCAAAATTACGACCATTTCATGGTGCTGTACCTTCCCCCTTATTCCCCGTTCCTCAACCTGATAGAGGAATTATTGTCGGCATGGCGGTGGAAGGTCTATGACTGCCTACCACATGCATGCGTGCCGCTCCTGCGAGCAATGGAGGAGGCATGCGGAGACATTTGAGGTGTGCTCGATCCATGGATGGATACGCCTCGCCCGGTGATATTTTCCCATTGCCTGGCAACGGAGAACATTGCCTGTGATGTGGCCGAGGTGACGTGGCCCGACCCAAATCGACGGAGTGATCCCTGACTTGTAATGGGAGTTGTTTTACTACCTGTACAATGTATCACTGAGGCTTGGTTTCGGGAATAAAAACGGTTTAAAAACTACAAATGACAGAAGTGTCTTGAGTAAAGTTGACCAGTGTGTTATGTCTGTTTGACTGTTTATTGTTCATGTGCATGTGTGTTAACTATCGATCTGAAGAGGCCTTTTGAAGTCAGAGTGTTAAGTTTTGATTTTAGAATGGCAGTTTTGACATGGCAGTTCAATGTTAATCTAAAGTGTTGTGTAAAGAATTCTTGTGTGTTGAGTTTTGACACAATGAGCCAAATTATGCATTTTGTGTGCTAGCAATTGGAAAAAAACTGTAAGGTCCTGTAGGGTAGTCCTGGGGCATGATCTGAGGGTTCACATCCTACACAGTCAGCTGTACAAGAATAAAGCAACCAGGTGGTCTGTGGATGGTTACAGCGGCTTTGAACATGGTCATCATCAAGTTGGTTAGTTCTGCGGTGTGTTCCAAGGACTCTGGTCATCCTAGATCATCATCCTAGGATTCAAAAGGACACCAGAGAGATTAGATGGGGCATTCCTTAAATCAAGCAGTACCTCAACGTATAATGCAGATTCATAATCCTCGTGGAACAAAATGAATGAAGCCTGTACTATGGTAAACTAGGCCCCACCCTGAGGGGTTGTAGAGACATAATCGCTGCCAGCCCTAAAGCATGTTTTATTAAAAAAACATAATTTTGACAGAATTTTATCTGACAGGCAAGCTTAACAGGGATTACCATGCATGCCCCCTGTCTCATATCACTTGCCTTCCAGCCCTAACGCATGTTTTTATGTAAAAAAGTATAATTTCAGTTTTGATCTGACAGGCAAGCTTAACTAGGGTACTTATCGTTCATTTATCTCCTTAGCGTGCCACACTAGAGGTAACCATAGATACGTGGAAATGTCCATTTGGTCATGTTGTTTCATTAGCACATCTATGCTTAGATGTTGATGATCCATATATCGTGATGATAATGAAATGTTTGTCACAAAGGTGCAATTAACACCAAAGTGTATGCAATGGCAGGAAATAGTACTAAATAGTTTCACACTTACATTTCATGTCACTCCTGCGTAACATCTGTTCACACAATATGTCTGCAGCGTATGGTAAAATGTAGACCAGTGCAAGTACAACTCCTTTATTATAGTCTGCTTGAGAGAGAGAGAGAGAGAGAGAGAGAGAGAGAGAGAGAGAGAGAGAGAGAGAGAGTGAGAGTGAGAGTGAAAATGTATCGGTAATATGTTTTCTATGTATTTAACTAATGTAGGTATTCTTTTCACTGCCACAGTTTTCCCTCTTTGTTCCTCATTATGGATGTGGAGTGGTGGTGCTGAGTGTTGACGAGAGCGTCACAGAACATTAGGAGCCCATCTCACGCTCCCCACACCTCATTCTAGTGCACTACAGACCCAAGACGCAGTCCACACACACACATATGCTTTTGCTTGGGACCATAATGTATTTTCATAAAAAAATCTTATCTTTCCCAACCCTTAATGTCAAGCCTTGTTTTTTTTAAGTGATAATTTTTAAGGCATAATATTCTTGCTTTTCCATAGAACTAACGGTACAGTACACAAACAAACACAGTGTCCAGGTTGCTATTGTGTTATTACTTATTACTGACAGTCCAAGTGAATCAATGGTTTTGGCTGGCACATGGTACTGTACCAATATATCACCCATTTGAACACTGGGGAGACAATACCCATATTTCAGAGGTCTCTCCTGCCCTCAAGGGGCCTGGGGTTTCCTTGAGGAAATGTTTTTAAATACTCAGTCTGTCAGGCAGGTATTCCATATAGGACATTCCTGGCACTCAACCCCAAACTCAGGGGACTTGTAGCCTTTGGGTGTTCATTCAGAGATTCTAGTGCTCTTGATTCAAACCTGAGGTACAGTAGTGTGGTTGGATCCATGGTACAGTGTTGAGTTTAGTCATATCCCATTTGAATAGTACCCTCTTAAAAAAAGATGTGCTACCTAGATCCTAAAATGGTTCTTTAGCTGTCCCCAGAGGAGAAACCTTTTAAGAACCCTTTGGTTCCAGTTAGAACTCTTTTACATAGTATACTGTAGAAAACTTTCCAGTGTCGACTACATGGACCCAGCAAACAAAAGTGAACTTTAGAAGATTCTCCTATAGAGACAGCCTACAACCCCTTTGAAAACTCTTTTTTCTTAGTTTTGTCAAGAGTTTTCCCAACTGGATATAATGTACATAGCTTAGAAATCTAGACGCACCCTAGCGGCAGAAAATATTATTTGCAGCTAGGGTCAGTCTAGCAACACTCTGTTGGCTTGCGAGCTGGAAAAACCAAATTCTGGTCAGGCCAATCACATTGTGTATAGAGTTGGTGGGCGGGCTTAATGTAATTACGAGAAAACAAAGAAATGGTTGCTGCTGCTGGCGAACAGCGGTCTAACGTAGTTACAGGAAAACATAGAAATGGTTGCTGCTGCTGGCGAACAGCGGTCTTTCGAATCGGCTTTGGTCGCAACTCTGGTAGACTTTGAGTTAATCTTTTCTTTGAGAAAAGAACAAAGAACAGCAATGAAGTAATTCTAACAAAAGGAAGATGTGTTGGGAGTTTTGCCGACCAGATACTTCATTGCTCTTGTTGGTTGTTGCGATATCCTATTGCGTGCAGGGGGAATGTAATGTACATGTACTTTGGTGGTAAAAGGGGGAGTTGTAAAGATGCTATCTAAATGTAGGTTATACATGACTTTACATTCTTTGAATGTGGTCACTAGTGCTATATCACTGCTATTTTGACAAATCTGATACAGTCCCACATCTGAATACTGATTCTGATATTTGCATAATGGGTCTGAGAACGTCTTGGTGCCCATATGCAGGGCAACAAATGAACATGTTCTATTACCATTTAAATCAGAATCACCTTGATTCACATAATAGCAATTTATTAGATTTTGTCTAAAAGTACTCCTAGTTGTAGACAACATGTAGACACAGGTGTGACTCAGCTGTTGAGAGCTGACATTGGTTAGGACATTGGATTTACAATTTTACCAATTATTGAAACTGTCTATTTTAGATATAATGGTAGTGAAATGGTGGAACAGGTTTGTACCAACTATTTCAATTTGCTCCATGGCAACGCAAAAGATTTCTGGCTGTCCCTCACAATTTGAAAGAGAAAGACCAGCAGATAATTTGAATAATATGCTGTCATATAAAAAACAGCCTTGAAACATAAAAGTAGGCTGAAAAGATTGTGCATTTCATCCTTTTAAAAAAGATTACATTGTCACGCAAACATAGACAGGTGCATAAACCTGGGCACCCCAACAGAAATACATCAATATTTAGTTGAGCCTCCTTTACCAGAAATAATAGCCTCTAGACACTTCCTATAGCCTGTAATGAATGTCTGGATTCTGGATGAAGGTATTTTGGACCATTACAATTTGCAAAACATCTCCAGTTCAGTTAGGTTTGATGGAAGCCCGCTTCAAATCACCCCACAGATTTTCAATGATATTCAGGTCTGGGGACTGGGATGGCCATTCCAAAACATTGTACTTGTTCCTCTGCATAAATGCCAGAGTCGATTTTGAGCAGTGTTTTGGGTCGTTGTCTTATTGAAATATATAGCCCTGGCATAACTTCAACTTTGTGACTGATCCCTCTACATCTCAAGTATCTGCTGATACTGAGTGGAATCCATGCAACCCTCAACTTTAATAAGATTCCCAGTACTAGCACTGGACACACAGCCCCACAGCATGATGGAACCTCCACCAAATATTACTGTGGGTAGCAAGAGTTTGTCTTGGAACGCTGTGTTCTTTTGCCGCCATGCATAACGCCCCTTGTTATGACCAAATAACTCCATATTTGTTTCATCAGTCCACAGAACCTTCATCCAAAATGAAGCTGGCTTGTCCAATTGTGCATTTGTATACCTCAAGTGACTCTGTTTGTGGCGTGTGTGCAGATAAGGCTTTGTTACATCACTCTCCCGTACAGCTTCTCCTTGTGCAAAGTGCGCTGAATAGTTGAAATATGATGTCTGCAGTAAGATGATGTTGTAGGTCTTTGGAGGTGGTCTGTGACCATTCTCACCATCCTTCGCCTTTGCCTCAATGGTATTTTACTTGGTATGCCACTACTGGCCTTAACAGGAACTGTGCCTGTGGTCTTTCATTTCCTCACTATCTACCTCACAGTGGACACTGACAGCTTAAATCTCTCTCTTTGTAGCCTTCCCCTAAACCATTTTTTTCCCCTAAACCACCTTTTGAACAATTCTTGTTTTTTCAGGTAATTTCAGAGTTGTTTTGAGGCTCCCATGTTGCCACTCTTAAGAGGAGAGTCAAAGAGAACAACAACTTGCAATTGGCCACCTTTAACACCTTTTCTCATGACTGGATGCACCTGTCTATGAAGTTCAAGGCTTAATGAGCTCACCAAACCAATTGTGTGTTCCAATTAATCAGTGCTAGTTAGTTACATGTATTCAAATCAACAAAATAACAAGAGTGCCCAAATTTATACACCTGTCTAATTTAGTTTTGATTCATATTGCACATTTTCTGTTAATCCAGTGCATCTCATTTTACTACCGAAATATTAATATGTCCTTCCGTTATTTGACAGATCAAAATGAAATTGCTGAACCAAACACCCAATTATTTATAAATGAAAATTATGGAAATTGTCAGGGGTGCCTAAACATTTGCATACGATTGTATATCATACAAATCTACAATGATGACCTAATGACTTTACATCAACTTCATTAGTAAGTTGTGGCAATTATCTCTCAGGCTTTACCACGCGCTTCTATTAGCGTGGGGCTTTAACTATCTTGCAATAAATGGAGGTGACTTAAATTTAATGATTTAAGAGTAGCCCATACAACATATTGTTTGCTTGGTTTGGCCAAGATGTTCATTGAACCAAGGTTATGGTCAACTGAAATAGATTTCTTTTGTACACTGATATAAAAATCGTTAAAAGGGAAGACTATGTGACTAGCCTATTGAAACGTTGGGTGTGGGTGCATGACTGTATGTGTTTACAGTGTCACCGCTGAGATACACAGAGCCTGTCTTAAGGTTGTGCTACAAAGTTAAGGAACCCTACAGCCCTGAAATGAATCATCAGGCACAATGTGGCAGTGCTTGCCTTGCACAACACAACACAGAATTCCCATCTGCACTAACAAGCTAATTAAATGGTGCTGACAGCCTTGTGTGTGTGTGTGTGTGTGTGTGTATGTGTGTGTGTGTGTGTGTGTGTGTGTGTGTGTGTGTGTG
>JACXGM010002611.1:0-17179 GCA_016801145.1 Umbra pygmaea | reverse complement strand
GAGAACCATTGTATGGTTCCCAGAAGAAATAATATTGTTCCAATAGAACACTTTTGGGTTACATGCTATGAAGCTACAAACTTTGTGATGAAAGGCTATGAAGCTACACACATTGGGATGACAGGCTATGAAGCTACACAAGTTGGGATGAAAGGCTATGAAGCTACACACGTTGGGATGACAGGCAATGAAGCTACACACGTTGGGATGACAGGCTATGAAGCTACACACGTTGGGATGACAGGCTATGAAGCTACGCACATTAGGATGACAGGCTATGAAGCTACACACATTGGGATGACAGGCTATGAAGCTACACATGTTGGGACAAAAGCTATGAAGCTACACACATTGGTATAACAAGCTGTGAATCTACACACGTTGGGATTAAAAAGGCTATGAAGCAAAACACGTTATGATGAAAGGCTATGATTTTACATGTGTTGGGATGACATGCTATGAAGCTGCACACATTCGGGGTGACAGGCTATGAAGCTAGACACATCGAAATGACACGCTATCAAGCTACCCCTATTGGGATGACAGGCTATGAAGCTACACATTTTGGGATGACAGTTTATGAAGCTACACACGTTGGTATGACAGGATATGAAGCTACACACGGTGGGATGACAGGTTATGAAGCTACACACAGTGGGATGACAGGTTATGAAGCTACCCAGGATATGATGACAGGCTATGAAGCTACCCACGTTGGGATGACAGGCTGTTACGTCCCTCTCAGTATGCATGTTTCTCTGTGTCCTGGTTTGTGTTACTGTTCTCTATGCTTAGTTTCTGTCCTGTTCTGTGTGTCAGTTTTGTTCATTTGGTGTATCTCCCACAGGTGATGCAGATTCATTGTCAATCATCATTTATCACTGACTCATCTCCCCCGTTATCCGGTCCAACTGGTTCCAATCACCATCTATCCCATCGTGCCTTTTTGAACAGTCTCCGTCTCTCTCTCTGTCTGGTTGGTATGTGCTTTTTGAGAAAGCTCTTGCTTTGACCTGTTTTGTTATATAGCTAATTCGGTCACTCATTTTGGTCTGTACTGTATGCGTGTGGTTGTGGCCACACTAGACAACTCTTTGGTTGGTCTTCGCTGGTGCCTAAGCTCTGTGTTTTGTGGTCTTTGTTTGGTAGGGTTATTAGAGTGAGAGCTGTGTGTGCTTATATGAGTGATAGACATATTTAGTGTGATAGTGTTGTAGTATTTAGTATACTGTTTATTGTCTACGTATTGTGTGTGTTTGTATGAGTGATAGGCGTATTTAGTGTGATAGTGTTGTAGTATTTAGTATAGTGTTTATAGTCTATGTATTGTGTGTGTTTGTATGAGTGATAGGCCTATTTAGTGTGGAAGTGTGTAATAGTATTTAGTATAGTGTTGATTGTCTACGTATTGTGCTTGTTGTATATTTTGCCATTTAATTGTTTCTTTTGTTCACAGGGCATGAGGAGTAGTTTAAAGCCACTCCGGAGTATACACCACCCGTAGGGTACCTCCACTGTCTAAAGCACACTAGCTACATCTGGGCTGACCACCAACTAAGTTTAGGTAGGGCACCTTGACCATTTGCCAGTTAGTTTAGTGTTTGTTTTGGGAGATAGGACAGGAAAGGGGGTGGGGGTACTTTTGTTAATATCTTTGTTTCGGTACTGCCCAGCTCTCTTTATCTCCTTACTTTATCACTGTGGCTAAAAATAAAAGCCCTTTTTGTTGAAATGGTACTTTGTTTTTAGTGTCCTTGCATGCACCCACAACTCCATACCTCTTTTGCTGACCGCAGGGTGTCCAGGGTTTGACATCCCCTCCCCTCACAGGAAGCTGAACGTAACACAGGCTATGAAGCTACACACTTTGGGTTGACAGGCTATGAGGCTACACACATTGTGATGACAGGCCATGAAGCTACACACATTGGGTTGACAGGCTATGAAGCTACACATGGTGGGATGACAGGCTATGAAGCTACACACATTGGGATAAAAAAAGGACCCATAATTGTGCCTGAGTTACACAGCGCGTAAAGAGTAGGACCATAGCTGAAATATGGTCGAATAGATTCCCTGGCTGGGTCCTGGAGAAAGTGATTGATCAGGCACCTGGAGGGCATCTAGGTCACAGTCGTCAAGACATCCCCCACACTTGAGCCATTGGGTGAGGCTTTTAACACCACAGCATGTGCGCCAATCAGGAATGTCTTAACTGTAGATATTAGCCATATGGCCATATTATGTTCATCAGGGCGAGAATCAAGATAAAGGAAAATGTTTGCTGTTTAGTGTATCACACTGACAATTAAGCTGTAAAAAGTGCAATATATTTTGAAATATACATAGATCTGTAGGTAAGTATATACTGTAGATCTGTAGATATACAGGTCCTTCTCAAGAAATTAGCATATTGTGATAAAGTTCATTATCTTCCGTAATGTAATGATAAAAATTTAACTTTCATATTTTTTAGATTCATTGCACACCAACTGAAATATTTCAGGTCATTTATTGTTTTAATACTGATGATTTTGGCATACAGCTCATGAAAACCCAAAATTCCTATCTCAAAGAATTACCATATCATGAAAAGTGTCTCTAAACGAGCTATTAACCTAATCATCTGAATCAACTAATTAACTCTAAACACCAGCAAAAGATTCCTGAGGCTTTTAAAAACTCCCAGCCTGTCATGGGTAAGACTGCCGACCTGACTGCTGTCCAGAAGGCCATCATTGACACCCTCAAGCAAGAGGGTAAGACACAGAAAGAAATTTCTGAACAAATAGGCTATGCTCAGAGTGCTGTATCAAGGCACCTCAGTGGGAAGTCTGTGGGAAGGAAAAAGTGAGGCAAAAAACGCGGCACAACGACAAGAGGTGACCGGACCCTGAGGAAGATTGTGGAGAAGGACCGATTCCAGACCTTGGATGACCTGCGGAAGCAGTGGACTGAGTCTGGAGTACAAACATCCAGAGCCACTGTGCACAGGCGTGTGCAGGAAATGGGCTACAGGTGCCGCATTCTCCAGGTCAAGCCACTTTTGAACCAGAAACAGCGGCAGAAGCGCCTGACCTGGGCTACAGAGAAGCAGCACAACAAAACAACAACAAATTTTGCATGTCATTCGGAAATCAAGGTGCCAGAGTCTGGAGGAAGAATGGGGAGAAGGAAATGCCAAAATGCCTGAAGTCCTGTGTCAACTGCCCACAGTCAGTGATGGTCTGGGGTCCCATGTCAGCTGCTGGTGTTGGTCCACTGTGTTTTATCAAGGGCAGGGTCAATGTAGCTAGCTATCAGGAGATTTTGGAGCATTTCATACTTCCATCTGCTGAAAAGCTTCATGGAGATGAAGATTTCATTTTTCAGCACGACCTGGCACCTCCTCACAGTGCCAAAACCACTGGTAAATGGTTTACTGACCATGGTATTACTGTGCTCAATTGGCCTGCCAACTCTCCTAACATGAACCCCATAGAGAATCTGTGGGATATTGTGAAGAGGAAGTTGAGAGACACAAGACCCAACACTCTGGATGAGCTTAAGGCCGCTATCGAAGCATCCTGGGCCTCACACCTCAGCAGTGCCACAGGCTGATTGCCTCCATGCCACGCCGCATTGAAGCAGTCATTTCCCCTTTTTTGTCACACAATGCCTAGGTTTACCTCCATTACATATCCAGCCTGCTATATCATTATCTGCCCAAGAAAAGCTCTGAATACATTCTACTATGCCCAGAAACTCACCCAATTATTTTGCTTTCCCAATTACACTAAACAAACAATTCTCATAGCCATTAGCTGGACCCTTATCCTCCTCTTCCTATGCTCCTCATGAGATGTTCAGTTAAATCCAAGCCATGCAACCCCTGTTGATAACCCAACGCATCAGATACTCTAATTTGATTACTTCTGTAAACGTATAAGCCTTGGTTTCATGCAAATTAACATTAGAAGTCTTCTCCCTAAAATTGATTAATTCACTGCTCTCACACACTCTCAGCTAACCCTGACATCCTAGCTGTGTCTGAATCCTGACTTAGGAAATCCACAAAATTTTCAGAAATATCTATCCCAAACTATAACATTTTCGGCAAGACAGAACTACAAAAGGGGGCGGAGTTGGACTCTATTGTATAGCAAATCTACAATGCTCCATTATTCTAACACCAAGTGGAGGTTCCAGTCTACTGACCTCTTTCTCTCCAGGAGCAAGTGATGCGCAATTACACGCACCTGTTGTATGCCCTCAGCTGTAATGACTATGTTATCTTGCTCAAGTATATAATATTATTGTTTTAATGTAGAATTTGTCAGGTATTGTCATGTTATCATGCCGTTCTTATCTTCTAGCATGTTGGGCTTTATGAATGCCTCCTGAATTCTGCTAAAGTTTATATATGTATATATATTTTTCCTTTGTTGTTCCTTTGATTACCTCAGTTTTATTGTTGTATTGATCAGATTTGGACTTACATTAAATACACCTTCTTGCCTTGTACCTGTCTCCTTTCTACTGAACATCGTGGGACAGTTAATCGATTCCAGGTCTGTGCCCAAAATGTTTGAGCTGTTACTTCTAAATATCCACTTTTCCAAAGATTAGTCACTTATTGTAGCTGCTTGTTATAGACCTCCTTCAGACCCCAGTTGTGCTCTAGACACTCTATGGGACTGAATCATCCCCAATTTATCCTCAGAATTCCTTACTATTAGGAGATCTAAATTGGGACATGTTAAATGCCTCAACAAACTTACTGTCTATGCTGGATGTGCTCAACCTCACACAAATGATCAATGAACCTACCAGATACAACCTAAAATATGTAAACAAAGGCACCGTAATTGATATTGCCCTGAATAACATGCCCTCAAAATACACCCCCGCTGTCTTCAGTCAGGATCTCAGTGATCACTGCCCCATTGCCTGTGTCGGTAATGGGTCTGAAGTTAAAAGTCCTCCCCTCATCACCATCAAACGCTCCTTAAAGCATTTTAGTGAAAAGACCTTCCTAATAGATCTGGCCCAGTTATCTTGGAAGGATATTGACCTGATACCATTTGTGGAGGATGACTGGTTCCTCTTTAAGAATGCTTTCATTGCCCTCCTTAACAAGCATGCTCCTTTCAAAAAAGTTTAGAACAAAGAGCAGATATAGTCCCTGGTTCACTCCGGAACTGAACGCCCTCAGCAAGTGCAAAAACATTGTGGTGGACTGCACTAGCCTCGAATAACCCTCACAATCTGCAGCTTTTTAAGGAAACCAGAAAGCAGTACACACAGGCAGTTAGGGAAGCTAAAGCTAGGTTTTTCAAATCAATGGAGAACAATAACACCTCAGTTGAACTGCCCACCGCTCTAAAGCTAGGAGACACTGTCACCACCAACAAGTCTACTATAATAGAGCACTTCAATAAACATTTTGCTATGGCAGGCCATGTGTTCCATCTGGCCACCCTCACCCAGACCAACAACACAGCACCTACCTCAGCATCTAGCACTAGCCCCCAACAATTCTCTCTTTTTTATATATTTATTTATCACATGTACAACAATGATGACAGAATATGGTACATAGCTAAATTTTCTAAGCTAAGGGGGGCTAACATTATTTCCACAGTAGTAAAATCCTGCGACTAGCTAATAATGTTGTGAAAGCAATAATTTCAGAGTTTTTATTATTTAATTTAATCGAGTTACCTGGGGTTCCAACCAGAGCAATTACAGTTTTTCCCAATTGCTAACACACAAAATGCTAAATTTGGCTCATCGTGTCAAAACTCAACACACACAAATTCTTGACACAACACTTGGAGATTAACATCTAACTGCCATGTCAAAAAGACATTCTGCAATCAAAACTGAACGCTCTGACTTCAAAGGCTCTCTCCAGATTGATAAGGAACACACATGAATAATAATCAGACACAACACACTGGTCAACTGTACTGTCATTTGTAGTTTTTAAACCATTTTTATTCCCGCAACCAAGCCTCAGTGATTCATTGTATATAGGTAGCACAACAACTCCCATTGCAAGTCAGGGATCACTCCGTCGATTGGGGTCGGGCCACGTCACCTCATCCACATCACAGACGATGTTCTCCATTGCCAGGCAATGGGGAAAATATTGCCAGGCGTATCGTATCTACCCATGGATCAACTGTGTGCAAACGGTACGGTTTCAACGCTTTGGACTGGGCATTCACTTTTAGTGTTTTAGCAATTGGGAACATCTGTAATGGGCATGTAGTCAGGTGAATTTTGAGGACTTCAGACACAGTATGGAATACTGAATACCAGAAGTAAAAAAAACATGTGGTATAGGTCACACAGAGAGGAGTGACACCTGTCACACACATCCATCACTGCTGGGTAAATTTTAAATAGTCTGGACTTTGAGTAATGTACTCTGTGTATAGCCTTAAATTTAATGAGACCAAGACGTGCACACGAAGGGGTAGAACTTGCTCTTTTAATTGCCTCTTCCCAGAACTCCTTAGAAAATACCATCCCCATCACCTGCTCTCAAGCGGATTTAGTTCTATCTATGGACTGGTCGTCGGATGACATAATCCAGCAATAGACCCGGGAAATCAAATATTTCTGTAGGGGTGAGATAGTTAGCAATACATTTCATGGCTGGGTTGGGGGAATGCAAGTAAAAGCTGTCAAATTGACTGGAAACAAAATGTCTCAATTGTAAATAGCAGAAAAAGTGAGGTGAAGCCAAGTTGTATTTAACAGACATATTGGGAAAACTAGAAAAGACTCAATTTTCATATATATCAAAGAATGTTTTAATACCTTTCCCTTTCAAAAAACAGAAGGCTTTGTCATCAACCAAGGGGGGAATGTATGTTTTTTATCAATGGGGCCCATGATAGATGCAGAAGAAAATTTAAAGTGGCTACGGAACTGGTACCAGATTTTGAGAGTAGTTAATACTACAGGAATATCAGTGTAACGAGAAGGAGATACTGAGAGAGCAGAGCAGACTAAAGCAGAGAGAGATAAAGAGAGGCACAACCTACCTTCTAAATGGCACCATGGTGTGTTTGGAGCATGTAACCAGAGTAAGATTTTCTGAAGGTTGGCCGCCCAGTAATAGTATAGGAAATTGGGAAGTGCAAACCCTCCATTGAATTTACATCTCTGGAGTTGAGATCTACTGACCCTGGGCACTTTTTCACCCCAGATGAAGGAAGACATTGCTTGGTTGATTGCCTTAAAAAAGGACTTTGGCAGGAACAATGGAATATAATTAAAAAGGTACATACATTTAGGTAGACAGCATTGATCTTCCCTATAAATGATAGAGGTAGATTTCCCCACCTCCAAAAATCTGACTTGGCAGAAAAAAAATCTGACAGTGAGCGAGTCACATTCACTTCAAGGTGCTTGAAGCCAGAGTGCTTCAGCTGAAAGGGAAAGTCTGTATGTTGAAGTTGCAGTGCTGCTGGGTTAATTGGAAAACATTCACTCTTTTGTAGGTAAATTTTGTACCCCGAAAACAAACAAAATTTTTCAAAGATAGATAGATACTTGGTAAAGAGGTAGCTGGGTTATGGACATACAGTAATAGGTCATCTGCATATAACGACAACTTGTGTTCAATTTCCCACCTAGAGACACCCTGGAAAGTGGGTGAGGCCCATAATACAGCCGAAAGGGGCTCAATGGCAATGGCAAAGAGCAATTGAGACAGCGGACAGCCCTGCCTTGTCCCGCGTTCCAGAGAAAAGTATTCAGAATAAATATCATTAGTGCAGACACTGGCCTGCATATAAAAGCCTAATCCATGCACAGAGATTGTCACCAAAACCAAAATTCCTTAGCGCTGAAAATAATTATTCCCACTCAATTCCACAAATGCCTTCTCTGCATCGAGTGAAACCATAAACTCTGGGGAACTGGAGAACTGTTTGGAGTAAAAAATGTTGAGAAGAGTCTGAATATTGACAAATGCCTGTCAACCCTTGATGAATCCTATCTGTTCTTTCGAAATGACTGCTGGAAGGACCCCCTCCAGACGGGTCGTTAACAATTTAGATAGCACCTTAAAATCAACATTGAGCAGACTGAGTGGCCTGTATGGGGAACAAGCAGTTTACCCTTTTTAAGAAGAAGTGTAATAGAAGTCTGTGTTAAGGTTGGGGGGAGAGACCCTTGATCCAATGAGTCATTATACATAGGTAAAAGTAGGGAGGGATAATTAAAAAAAAACTTAATGGGAAACCCATCTGGGCAGGGAGCTTTGCTGCTTTGAATAGTTTTTATTGAGGCGATCACCTCCTCAAGCCATAGAGGAGAGTCAAGGTCAACAGCAACCTCCGCAGCAAGAGTGGGAGTGTCTAGTGTATCAAAAAACTGAGTCATTTTAGATGTGTTCACAGAAGACTCAGACATGTAAAGTAAGGAGTAAAATTATTTAAAGACATCATTGATCCCCTCAGGGTAATAAATCATACAATTTGAAGTATCTTGAATTTGAGGGATCAAACGAGAGGCAGCACGTCGATTTAACTGATGCGCCAGCAGGCGGCTTGCCTTGTCCCCGTGTTCGTAATAGGTGGAGCGTGAATGCAATAGTAAACGTTCCTCCTCATTCGTAGATAAAAGATTAAATTCAGAATGCACATTTAAACGTTGTTTATGTAATTCAGGGGATGGAGTCTGAGCATATTTATGATCCAGCTCAAGAATCTCTATTGAAAGTTTGTCCATTTTAACCCTACGGTCTTTATTTACATGTGAGGAATATGATATATTCACACCTCTTAAATAGGCCTTAAGAGTCTCCCATTGGAGAGAAGGAGAGATGGAGTCAATCTGGTTATGATGAAGAAAATTATCAATTGCAGAGGTAATACAGTTACAAAATATATCATCGGAAAAGAGAAGAGAGTTAAATCTCCAGTGAAGGGGAGTACAGTTGGCGATAAAGTAATTTAAAGTGCTACAGGGCCAAGGTCTGATGTTACAATGGGCACCACAATTCTCATTTGCCCAAAATATGGAATCTGTGATTACACTGGCCAATCCCTCTCCCCCACACTTCGTGTGATACGATGTGCGCTGTGAAGGGATATATTATATATTGCCTATATTAGGATCCAGTGTTCTATTAATAAACTATGAAACAATTGTGAATAAGTAGCTTACAAAAAGGCTACCTGTTGTAGTTCATTTGGGCTTCTGTCAGTGGCATATGGAAAGGGGTGAGTAGCCACGAACGGGTATCCTCTGTCTGCAGAAATTGCCTTTCAAACAGCTGCTTCGGTCCACTATCATTCGATATCGCGCGTCATGGGTAGACCCAGGGCATTTGGGTACCATGTCCAAAATGTTGTAGTCTGCATCAAACTCAACTTGTGCGTTGATGCTGTGGTGCCGCTTTTTATTCATATAAACATTCTCGTTGACGCTGGGAGCAATGATCTTTATATAAGTGTCATCCATTGCGCCTAATACTCTTGGGAAGCCGGCTATTTGCATGAATTGTGTTTGCTTCTGTTGGATTATGCGGGGTGTTGTTGGGAAGTCAGTAAAACGAGTGACAATGTGTTGAGCTGTAAGTGCAATAATTGTTTCCATTACAATTCGATGGTTGTGATGGGCCAATTGATGGTTGTGATGGGCCAAATCATCAGCATTGCGTTGCAAACAAAGCATAATCACCACCTTCAATTAATTTGAAAATGAATTTATGCATAAATGTCACTGGTGAAATTACGTTCCTCACTCAGTCGCTGACGAAGTTGATGTCAGCTCTGTCCAAACAATACCGTTTTTAATTAATTAAGCAGCGTCAAACAATAAAAAAACAGCCCCTACTGGCAACTCTTAACCACTTGAGAGACCTCTCGAGCGGTCTTAAATAGCTGGGAGAGTAAAAGTGATTCTTAGCTTTGAGAAAATTGATAACTTGCTTTTAACCTTAAGTTTGAGAGTAGGAGTAAATTTTGTAAATTCTCAGCACTTAAGACTAAAATGGCACTTTGAGAAGCTTGATAAATACGGGCCCTGGCCCTACATTGGAAACTGTGTTGTAAAACCTCCAAAAGAGCTTTGATGACCTACAACTTTCCTACTGTTGTTAAACTCTGGTAAAACCAAATGCATGACATTTAACTGTCATTCAACGGTCGAACTCTGCACCTGCCTGACCAACAAGCATCCCCACTCTGGATGGGTCTGACCTAGAATGTCAAAAATTACCAAAACCTAAAGGTGAGGCTAGACCCCTCGCTCTCCTTCCAGACCCACAAAACTATCTCCAGTCCAAGATCAAATCTAAGATTGGCTTCCTATTCCGTAACAAAGCCTCATTCGCCCTTCCTGCCAAACAAGCCCTTGTGAAAATGACCATCCTCCCAATGCTTGACTTTGGTGATGTTGTCTACAGAACTCCTTCAAACTCTCTTCTCAAGAAATTGGATGTAGTATACCACAGTGCCATCCATTTTGTTACCAATGCCCCATACATCACCCAACACTGCAACCTCAACTCACTAGTTGGATGGCCCTCATTACACACCTGGTGCCTGACCCACTGATATCATCTCATCTACAAGTCCTTACTAGGCAAAACACCACCTTACCTAAGATCAGTATTATCCATAGCATCACCCACTCTCAAACTGCGCTCGAGCAGGCATATCTCCCTGGTGGCTACAAAAGCCTGCACCTCACTTGGCCCCCTCTCCTTCCAATTCTCCGCTGCTAATGATTGGAACAATTTATAAAAATCTACCTGAAACTCGAGTCCATCACTACTTTTAAAGCATTACTTTCAAATCTACCGACTGACCACTGCACATGTTGACTCTACCCCCTCTATTTGCCTGTTTAAGCCCTAGAACACTCAACATAGCCTTATTACTCAACATCTTGCACTTATTCAACTGCACAGCTGTCTTTGTATAATTTGCACATTACCATTTTCAGCCATGTTCATCACGTTACCTATCCTAGTGTTATTTCTCTTGTACTGCCACTTTACATTCCAAATAATCAACCTCTCTATTTTAGAACATACAGTATTTGCACTGAATGTACAGTTTTTTTAATCAAACCGAATACCGTTTATGTGTAACTGTTTACTTGAATGTTTGTACTCTGTGTGTAACTTCATGTTGCCTGCACCTTCCGCCATATCTTGCCCAGGTCGCGATTGCAAATAAGAACTTGTTCTTAATCGATTAACCTGGCTAAATAAAGGTGAAATAAATAAATAAAAAATAAACGATTACAAAGAAATTGACATTGTCAGAATGTTATTTGGTCAACTGGAGTGTTGTTTGAGGTCATTACAAGTAAGAAGTCAATGCATGTGAATAATACATCTTCTAGTCAACACAGACAGATAACAGTCTCATTCTAGTTTCAGGAACATGCCCTGTGTGTGTGTGTGTGTGTGTTTGTCTGTGTGTTTGTGTGTGTGTGTGTGTGTGTGTGTGTGTCTGAATTCTTCATTGGCAGAGGACAGCCTGGAGAAGGCTATCAGTGACAAGTGTTAAAGAAAAATGTCCTTTCTGTTACCGCCTTGCTGCATAGGAAAATGTAATTCTCTGGCAGATTTTATCTTGTGTGACAGAAGATAAAGTCAGCACACTGATGTCAGTGGTTCCATAGGACTCCAGTCAAAGGAAGTGCAATCTACAGTGTAGTAAATAGGGCAGCATTTGGGATGCAATCTTATAAATGATAGTGAGTGTCACAAAGTATTGGTGGTATGTGATGGATGAGATGAAGTCCACTGAATGTCCAAAATAGTGCCCAGTTTGGTATAGAGTGTTTTAGTACTCAAGTAGGACTAGTAGTGCACAAAAAGATACAGTAGTAGTGGTAATAGTATTTTAGTACTCAAGTAATACACAGGCCTAAAGTTGATAAATAACTTTTTTCGGGAATAGACCCACTGTAAAATAAACCGTAAAACAAATGTAAAAAGTACTGGCAACAAAATACCAGTACATTTTCTGTTACTTACAGTATACCGATATTTCCTTCAAGATAATAACAGAAAGTCCTTATGAACACAGTTGATTTCTGTTACTGTTGTAGTCAGAGGGAATAAAAGGATACAATGAAGATGTACTTATGAAGTTAAAGCATTAATAATTCATATATTTCCTTTTCTCCCCTGTTGCAATAGTCTGAGTTAAGAACGGAGAAATGCTTAATAAATGCGTATCGAGGATTGATAGTATAGCTGTTGTTGATATTTCCTATCTAACTATCTGACCTCATAATGATCATTTATCCGTGTGTGTAAACAGCTACGGAATGAAAATGCTAGAGCGACCCGGGAAAACTTATTCGCTACCCGCGATACTCAGAAAACAGTGCGTAGGCTACCTAGCTTGAACTGTGTGCGATAAGGGCTGAAACATAAGAGCAGGCCAAAACAAGATAGCTTACATTCCCATTAATAACTCCACCGGAGAGGTTCTGTGAAATGATTTAGAATGTCTACGACAGAACTTAGTAAGTGAATAATATTTAATTCCAGTTAAAGGGCATCGAAGTACAACACTTTAACCGGACACAGAATTATACAATACAATACCAAGACTTACATGTCGTCTAACACTTCTAAATATGATCTACGATCTAAGCATGTCTTATACGGTTCAGTCTATTTCAACATTTATTCAACACATTTGCTATGGCGCGCACTTACGTGGGCCAGGAGAAATCGTTAAAGAGCTCTCATCCGTTTAACCTTAAACAAAGACTTATATTTCCCCTCGAGAGGGGACGCCCACAACTGCATACCGCTGCATACGAAATAAAGATCAGTTCACTGGCTGGAATTGGAGAACAAAAGAGTACATTAACAATTAGATTATGCGTCGCCTCGGCGGCGCTATCCGGGCTGTACCAAAAGGACAGTGTTATAACATGTTGAGATCTCAGCTTCTTGTTTGACTACCCATAGTGGGGGGTTTGGCCCCCCTTCCTTCCGGGTCCCACTCCGGCAGAGCGCAGGATGTGAGTATGTCTGTGATAATAGTCGTTTTGCCCCTCAAGGCAGTATTTCTTTAACGCGTGTTTTTTGTGAATAAACACTGTTTGTTTTTGTGAACAAACCTTCGCTCCTGTCTCTCTGTATGCCTGCATTTTACACTACCGCATTATCGTGACAGTTACATAGTAATATCAGCTCTGTGTGTTAATGGATATTTACTATGTTTATAAAGTATTGCCTGTCCTTATCTTGAAGGAATTGTCCGTAAAATGATAGACAACCTACTGGTAATTTGTTGCCAGTACTTTTAACAATTTTTCTACTTTTTTTTACAGTGTGGAGGAAGTCCCAAGTTTTAGACAATGATATGTATTCTATGTTTTATATAATTTTACAAACAGCAGTGTAACCCGGCCTAATGCTAAACAAATCTGTCAAATAAACGACATACACCGGATTCAAAAGGGCCAAGATTTATTACTCAAATGACATACAACTCATCCCAATCCATATTACAGTTTTTCCCGATTGCTAAAACACTAAAAGTGAATGCTCATAACAAAGCGTCGAAACCATAACGTTTGCATGCATTTGGTACACTCAGCCACCAAATGAACAAGCACAATGTCGGCATGGCACCGTAAACAATTCTGTAACACACGGTGCAAAACACTACACACATCGTGCATGTGTTACACACTTTGGCCAATGATGAAACACTGTGCAGTCAGCACGTCCATTCAATAGTTAAAACACACACGACATTAGCAACACCCCCGCACACACAGTAAAACACTTAACCTGTAACTGAACACCAATCAATCACTATATATAATTCAGGTATGAGCACCTGTTGTGAGACAATCGCGAATATGGAGGCTGAAGGACCAAAGGGAAGGAGAAGATGAGGAAGAGACGGGAAGAGGGAGAGGAGAACGAGGAAGAGACGGGGAAGAGGGATAGGAGATAGAGGAAGAGACTCTGGTAAAAAACAGACATTGGGACTGAAACATCATCGGCCAAAGGGTAATCGAGAACGTTGCCGGGCAGTGCGAGGGCAACATCACATGCCACCCTGGGTCCCTATACAACACTGTACACATACTGACATTTCTGCATGCACTACATACCACGGTCACATAGGACGAACCAGGGCAGCCGTTGTTCGTTGTCATCTGGGATAATGTCAGTTTCCACAGGGCTGCTCTGGTCCGGGACTGGTTCGCCAACCACAACCATTTCAGGGTGCTGAACCTGCCCCCTTTTTCAGCGTTCCTCAACTTGATAAAGGAATTATTTTCGGCATGGCAGTGGAAGGTCTTTGACCGCCTACTACATGCACGCATGCCGCTCATGGAGGAGGCATGCAGAGAATTCGAGGTTGGGTCGATCCATGGGTGGATACGCCATGCCTGGCGATATTTTCCCCGTTGCCTGGTGAGGGAGAACATTGACTGTGATGTGGACAAGGTCATGTGGCCCGATTTCAATCGATGGCGTAATCTCTGATTTGTAATTGGAGTTTATGTGCTACCTGTATACAATGTATCACTGAGTCTTGGTTGCGGGAATAGAAATGGTTAAAAACTACAAATGACAGAAGTGTCTTGAGTAAAGTTGACCAGTGTGTTGTGTCTGTTTGACTGTTTATTGTTCATGTGCATGTGTGTTCCCTATCGATCTGAAGAGGGCCTTTTGAAGTCAGAGTGTTAAGTTTTGATTGCAGAGTGGCAGTTTTGACATGGCAGTTAAATGTTAATCTCCAAGTGTTGAGTAAAGAATTCTTGTGTGTTGAGTTTTGACACGATGAGCCAAATTTTGCATTTTTTGTGTTAGCAGTTGGGATAAACTGTAAAAAACATACATATTTATTTATTTATTTATATTAACCATATTTTAAAAGCACAATTTAATCATAATTAAAACCACATACCTTCCTATAATGGGCTATGCTGGTTACCAATTTCCCTGACTGACCATCTTTCCAGACACAGGCTCCCGAACACTGCCAATACTACACACGATTCAGTCAGACACAACACCTCATCAAATAACCCCACAATTATCCATAGTATCCAACAAACACGTTAGCTCACCACATGTTTGCCAGCCATCAACCTGAACGCTTCATACTAGAGGCTGACATTTTTTCGGGAATCCCGCGGGAAACGAAATCACTATTAATCATGGGATTGGGACGGGACAGGAAAAATTGTCACCGGGAGTAGGCGGGACTGGGAATCGTAATAACATTATGATACCCGACTTTATAGACATATATACCGTTATGCTCTCATGCTTAATTTGGTGTGGCTGGTTAAGTGAATGATGTGGTCCACACACCCGTAACAGTTGGTGGCTGTAATGCACAAAGTTCTTAAGCTAATGCAAACCACCAATAATATAAGAGAAGAAGTCTTCCCCCGTACACTTTGTTCTTATGCCAGTGCCAACCACCAATAATATAAGAGAAGTCTTCCCCCATACACTTTGTTCTTATGCCAATGCCAACCACCAATAATATAAGAGAAGAGGTCTTCCCCCATACTTGTTGCCGTGAAAATCACAAATTCAGTGTTACTGGAAGATTAATTGAGGACAAGCGCACCAGCAGCCTCAGTCTGGAATGTGTGGACACTCTCTTGTCCTTGCATAGCAACTGTGGGACTCTATCTTAATGGAAACTCATTGAAAATTTGTTTATGCTATATAATGTGTGCGTGTCTGTGCGTGTGTGTGTGCATGCCTGTGTGTGTGTTTGCATGGATGACTTACAGGAAATTTTATGTGTGTACATATTGAATAAACTGGCTTTCGGTTCAATAAAATAACAACTAAATTTAGGATTTTAACTAAGGTGAGTATGCTTAGCCTGGCTCCACCCTCCTATATACTACATTTTCCTACAGTACTCCGTCTGGGTTTGCGGAATATTCCCTGGTTTTCTCCGACCAAGTTTTTTGGCGGTCCAATCAGCGAACAGAGGGAGTGGCTGAGAACGATGAGGTTGATGTCCGGAGCTAGTTTGAGTTGTAGCACGTCACAACCAAACGTTAGCGATTGGTTATGGCAGATCCAGATCCAATAGTTTTAAACATCAACAGAGTACCCGCCTTCAAGAAAGTTAACGCTTGACAATGGAGAGTGGCCAGACTATGTATAAATGAAATGTACGTACGAGAGTCTGGTAGAACCAGGTTAGGGTATGCTGTGTGATCTGTACTGTATTTTTTACTATAACTGACAGATTCTGGGGGGGAATGAGAGTCATCCTTCTGGGATTGGGACAGGACGGGATTTTTCTCCAGTTTTTTTGTGGGATTGGGATGGTACAGGATTTATTTTGTGGGAGTGGGACGGAAGTGGTTTGAAAATCCACTCCCGTGTCACCCTCTACTTAGTACAGCGCAATATCCCTTCCACCCAGGAGCAAAAGCTATCACTAAACTTAGTTCCCCCCTCCTTTTATGTACCAGGGACACTGCAGTCTCCCACCCCCAGGTACGACCGGCTACAGCAGACATTCATGTCATTTAAAAAAAAAAATTGTTTTCTTCTTTGGGATGTTTGGTAATGCATACCTTGCTAATTGCTTATACATATTGTTCCTTATAACTGCATTTATGTATTGTCATAAAGTGTATGTTGGCGGAGGAATGGAGAGCAGAGCACGGAGGTGTGTTCTGTAGTTTAGTTTATTTAGAACACAAAAAATTATAAACTTCTAAGCCGCCTTTGGCCAAATATATAACAGGGCGACAGTGATGCCCAAAAAACATCTTGCACCCGGCGCAATTGACTTTTTACACGACGCATGTATCATTCCTATTTTGCACCTGACGCACAGTGGACTTTTCCCTCCACAGACGCGCATCTGTAAATTAGGTAATGAACTTGCGCTCCCGGGGGTGGTTCAGCGAAAAGAAGAGGCATGTTCTGGTGAAAACGTACACTGGTGCTATTTGCAGTTTCAGAAAACAATTCTGCTACATACCAGAAAAAACATAGGGCTAGATTTATCAAGCCGTTTGCGCCTGTTTTCAGGCGCTAATTGGTCGCAAAGACGGACGTAACCAATGCGGGCTATTTACAAACCAGGCGCACTTGGGTAAAATCGCAGATTGCGTGCCACATGAGCGACAAGAGACAAGTTGCGCTTTCAATATGCGTTCGTGGGAGGGTCATGGGGAAAGTGGGAGT
>JACXGM010002610.1:0-45917 GCA_016801145.1 Umbra pygmaea | reverse complement strand
AGTTCCTCCATTTCTTTTTGTTTGTCCTCCAACTTATTCTGAAACTCCATGTTATAGCTGTTACTGTTGTCAATCTGAGCTATTATGTCTACAATTTCTTTGGATAGTATGGACTCCTTTAATATGAATTGCCTTTTTTTCCATGAGGAGTACTGAATTGCATGGCCTCTAAAGGCACATTTAAAGGTATCCCACACAAGTGTCGATATGTTTATACGATATGGTATACAGTACCTATGGAAACTCATCGAAGCAGAAGCGAATATCCTAATGTCAGTATCCTAGCTTGTTCTACGCAATGTTGTACCGTTAACCACGTAACTCTGTCAGTCTTGACCTTTGCATTTTGATAAATAGTACATTTAATGAGTAAAGTAAGCAAAAATGTCTGCCCGTGTTAAGTATGGAGGGATGGATACTTGTGAAATGAGACGTATGCCTCTACATTGTTTTTCTTGTTCTAGTAGTCATCATGAAACGAGGAAAGGACATTGCAGCCTTTTTTGCCTCAGTAAATAAAAAAGTGAGAGAAACATATCAAGGTATTTAGAGCCTAGCTGAAGAGCTGGAAGAGGGAGAGCCAGAGGAGTTGGTGGAGGTTGGAGAGAGGGCAGGTGATGAAAGTGAGGGCACTGACACAGAGAGGGACATTCCAGAGGGTGAGGATGAAGAAGAGGGTGAGGAGGAAGAAAATATACAGGGGCAAGAGAGAGGAACAGCTAGAGGACAGCAAGTGGATTCATGTGGATCAAGTACTGCACCATCAGGTTTGTGATGTAGAAAAGGTGTTCTTGTACATGCCATTTGCAAAGCAGTGTCATTACAATTCATAGTACAGTGTGTCCATAAAATTGTGCTTTCTTCCAATCATTTTTTTGCATCATTGATATGTGATTCTTATGTTTAAAAAATAAACAAATACTTAGCCTACATTTTAAAACACATGCATACATAAGTAAATGTTGTTTATAGTTGTGCCCTATTTACTGTGCATCTTTCCACATATATCAGTAAGTCTAAGAACAATGTAGCAGTACAGCCCAAGTTGAATATATTCCCAACCACTTTGATGGGGGACAGGAGACTGAGCTTTAGGACAAACTGGTATGACCTTCGTTCATGGCTTGAATATTCTGTCATGATGGATTCCACTTATTGGTATGCATGCAGACATTTTAGCACCCCAAATGCCCCAGATACTGTATTTGTCTCAACACCTGGCTTTAGGAACTGGAAAAAAGCAACTGAGAAAGATGCAGTGTTTTCAATACATGCTAAATCTGATCGGCACAAGTATGCAATGATAGCATGGAGGGATTATCAAAGGGCTATTAAAAAGTGGTTTATGAAAACAATAAGGCATCTTGGGAGTTCAAGTTAATGTGTAAGACAAAATGCATTTCACATGTGACTGACAATACATATTTCTACAGCAGCCACAAGGAACTACCCAGCAACCCAGGAATGCCACAGATGAGGATGTCCAGATGCAGGTCAGTTGTTAACTGACAGGGTCCTCTTATTGTGAAGGTTGAAAAAGGCAGCGCACAGAAGAAAGTTGTCCACTGCTGGTGAATGACAACTGGACGCCATCGACCAGTACCGCAGAGCACTACAGAGGGTGGTGTGGTCGGCCCAGCTCAACACAGGGGTCTAACTCACTACCATCCAAGGTCTCTTTTCCAGAGGAATTCCAGAAGAAGGCCCAGATAATTATTTTACTGAAGTCCCTTCAACCATGTACTGTTCAATTTGCTGGCATTGGGCAAACAGTAAGGGTGTTATTTTTGGTATCAATTGATTTTGCTACCATTTGTTATAAATGAAGATCAGTGAGCCTGTAGATGTGGTGCTTTTGATTTCCTGCAGTTACTTTTTGTGTTTGTTTGCCTTCCCACTACTTTTATGTGGGTTCTACCTCATCCATTTTCATCCCTTGTTATATCATCTGTACAGAATACTCTGTTCCAAAATTGTAATGACTGATCTCACTATTTTTGGCAACAGCACATGTGGCCTTTCTGTATTTGGTGCTGATTAGAGATCTGCATCTTGCAGTCTTTATGTTGGATCATACCAAATTATGCCAAATGCAGAGTTCAAAGTTTAACATGTTATGTGGGAACAATCAGTGTCACAGGACACACCTGATAAATAGGAAACACCAGCAAATTATGCTTGTATCAAATGGGGGAATGGAACTCTGACAGTGCTGTTATACTTGATTGTTTAAATATATGTTTTCTAACAGCCAAACATTTACGGTGACAGTCTGTGCCCCCGCCTCATTTTATCTTTGACTTGTATTTTTATATTCCTTGAGTGTAAAGCGAATATGTCTATCTTGATTTTACTGTCCTAATACTTATCGTGATCATTGGTGTGGATTCCCTCCCACCCACTCTCTCCCCTGTCAATATGATCTGGATATAGAAGACAGGGTGGATATTGATTATTTCTCAGTCTCTATCTGTACCTGTCAAATATCAGCACATGTACATATCTATAGATTAATATTCATATATGTATGTATAGACATATAGTCCCTAGTGATACTGTAGTTTCACTGCACATTATAATTTCTAAACAATTTTGATTGAACACATATTCGTGTAAACCCTACCCTTATGTTGTACTATATGTTCTTGTTTTTACATTCTTTTTACTCTTTAGTGTTCATTATTTTTCCACCTGCATTGCTGAGCTGTAGCAGAAGAATTTCACTGTCCATGCAATTACAGCTGCAGTTCCTGTACATGTGCCAAATACAGGGATGTGATTTTTCCGGATTAATCCGGAATTCCGGATTTTTCGATCTGAAAATGTGACCTACGTGAATTATGCAGATCTGTAATAAAAAGTGGGATGGGAGGGGGGGGGGTCAAGTGCTGCCGGAGTGAAAAGGAGGGGATATGAGGCTGCAGGGCTCGACATTAAAGGGATACTTCACCGATTAGCATTAAGCTTTATATCAGTAGAAACCTGGTAGTATTTTAGAAATAACTGGGATGAATTCCTCATAGCCCCCTGGGATGTGAAGTCTCTGTATTGGTTGTATGGGAAAGAGGCCTCAGATGACGCAAAAATCGTCATTTTGCGTCATCTGAGGCTTGCCTGCTCAGAGGCTATGAACTACAGCCAGCAGGAGGAGCTACTTCCGCATTTTTTCAACCCTCCCATAGGGGGTGGGACCTCAGTTCCAGAATTTAAAAAATTGTCAGCCATCTTGAAGCCAAGCGAACAGGCTATTGCTCTGTGGAATAAACTGAGTAATATTTTAGTAGGCTAACCACAATGGCTGAGGGTAGTTTTAAAGATGATATGGCAGAAGGGGGTTTTGAAGATCGGGTGCGTGAATCCGATGCTTGTGGCTGCCAGAAAGAGCCGCAATACAGCGAGGAACAGTTGCGGATGATTGAGGAACAAGAAACCTGACTGATGCTAATGAGCAAAAGCCTGGGCAGACACGAGCTGGGGTGGACTGTGTCAGTGCTCTCGCTGTCCGCATATGGACACGGATAGAGTCCTATTGCTGTTGTGAATTTTAGCAATGTCATTTTCTCCTTGAAGAAATCGCTGAATCTGCTGAGGAAATGGCACCGCCAGAATCTGTAACAAAGCCCCCCAGCCAGGTTTGATCAAAAGTGTGTCCTGAAAACGTATTTGAGGATCCCGAAGGTTAATTTGAAAACGCCAGCCAAAGCCTGCAGGGACGGATGCCTTAGTATAAAGTGAGTATTTTGTTTGTTTTTCATGTCAGTCAGCTGAGCTCTCATTGCTATATTTACATCTATGCGAGCCTACTGTAAGTGCAAATAGCTTACATTGCTAATGTTGTGCTTATTGTTTAAGGTAAATACAAATGAGTTCACTAAAACCCAGTCTCACATTTCCAAACAAATGTATTTTGGGCTGTTGTGAAAGCATTTGTATATATTTACATATGCTAGCCTACTCTAGGTGCAAATAGCTTGCATTGCGAACGTTGTGTTTACTGTTTTGTAGGTAAATATAAATGCATTCACAACAGCCCAGTCTCACGGAAATACATTCGTTTGGAAATGTGAGACTGGGCTATTGTGAACGCATTTGTATTGACCAACAAAACAGTAAGCATACATCTATGCTAGACTACGGTTGTAAGGATCTCTCCTCTGTATGTATCAAACTCACAAAAAGGTAGAATGAACAATAATGTTTATTATAAACAGGTTAAACAAACAGGCTGAACCTGGATATAGCTATCAGGCAGGCAGGCTTGTACAAACCCCAAGGCATAAACTGTTCAGACAACGGTACAGAGGGTAATCCAAAACATATATATCGAACATTCCATGCAAAGGTCTGGCCAGAATATCAATCCAAGAACAGGCAAAGGTACAAGGGAAGATCCGACTCAAAGTACTAAATACAATGCTATGGTCAAGCCAGAAACAACAAGACAGGAAATGAATGCTCAGTAATATAAATGTATACTCGCAAAGAGGCAAGGAGAGGTGTGTGGCTAATATACTGTTTGGAGTGAGCAGGTGTACTGAATCAGAATAATTGTGTCCGGGTATGGGAAATGTAGTTCTTAGGAGACCTGACTAGGGAAGCTGTAGTCCTTTGGGAGACGAACTGGGGAATGGGAATTGTAGTTCTGTGGCACATAAACAAAGGAAGTGGCAGTGTCCAGGGAAGGGGAACTGGGAAACGTTACAACGGTAGATTCAAATAACTTGCATTGCTAACATTGTGCTTACTGTTTTGTATACTAATGGCTAACACCTACCGTCACTTTGTGGAATTGGTCCTGAATAGCGAGAGACTGGGGAAATGCTATCGTCTTTCTTTACCTGCCTGTGTTTTTCAGGACATCAGACAGATATCGAGCTCCTGACGTGCGGTACTGCCGCTATAAATAAACCGTTGAAGCTCTGGATGAGCCATCAGTGTGAAATTGTTCATATTATGTTTTATAATTAAAAGTTTGAACTCACATTGGTTGTGGTTCCTGTTCTAGTCCTTAGTATTGCTCCATTAGTGTGTATTTGCATCTTACAACGACACACGAATCTACAAAACTTTAACAGTAACGCAAATAGTTACTTACCCTGGTACCGATTTACTTTTATTATAGAGTAATTCTGTTACTAACTCAGTTACCTTTCGGAACAAGTAGTGAGTAATGATAACTAATTACTTTAACATAACATTCCCAACACTGATCACAATAGAATTAGAATCAAACAGAATGGAATCTTTGAATACAGTTCTCTCTAACAGTGTTCTTTCTGATTTTTTGTAGACAATATCACCTAATAGCCTGCTGTCACATTATGGAATAGCTCCTGGAAGACAGACAGATCCAGCTCTTCAATGGAAATACTGCGGCTACTGCTGAAGCTGTTGTGTTTTTAATTAAAATGTTGAACTCACATTACTTGTGGTTTGTGTTAGACATTAGTGGTTCCCAAACTTCTCCTAGAGGACCACCAGAAGTGCCAGAGTTTAGCTGTAGCCGTCAAAAATCACCAGAACCAAAGTCGAGGACATGTTATTAGTGGACAAGTTGAATCAAATGTGCAACCCAGCAGGTAGTTCAAACACAAGAACTGGCTGGTTGTCCTCCAGGTGAGGTTTGGGAAGCACTCCATTAGAGTATGTATTTGCCTATAGAAATTATGATTTCAGCTAAATCAGTGACAGTAACCATTCCGCCTCCTCAACAAGTCTATAATATATAACTTTGGTGTACACAGGAGTACAGTAAAATGAAATTTATTTGTTATTATTCTCAAAGGAAAAATATTGTGCCACCATAGTCAAGTGCACACATTAAAACAGAGGTTTTCAAACCCTACTTTGGAGGCCCTAGTGTATGCTGGTTTTGGTCTTTCCCTTCAATTAGAGCCAAATTAGGACTCACTGCCAGCTGAGGGGAGGTCCGAACCAGGGTTCAAAATTAGCACCATTGATCAGCCAAATGCTTGTAAAATATGCATGTTGCTGGTAGTTTTGCTTCACTGACCAGCCAGCAATAGTAATCAGTTGAGTGGCTGGTAAAATGTAAACATTCACTAGCCGTTTGGCTGGTGGATGAAAAAGTTGATTTTGAACCCTGGTCCTAACCAATTTAGTGAGCTACTTCATCAGCCCTGTACAAGGTAAAAGCAAAAACCGGCATACACTAGGCCCTCCATGGAAGGGTTTGAAGACTCCTGCAAAAAATGATGCATGTAATAATGTTCTGCACGATACAAAAACAAAGCATGAAAAATATATAAACTTAGGTGAAGACTAAGAGGACTCAGGGAAGACAATATGAGCTAGGTGCCGTGATTGAAGTGCAATTGGAAAGTCGTAGCAGCCTCCTTTGATGGGTCTACAAACTGGGTGGTGAGAAGGTTTTCTTGCTGCTTGGATCTCTAGCTGAAAACCTGTGGTTGTCCTGTAAATGATAGGGAATTAAATAGATTACTGTGTCAGCAGTAAAATTATTAGAGCAGAATAAATATGGCTATGTAATATCATGATCCATGTATTAACAATATGTAATTATATTAGTAGTAGGTATAATATAGACATGCACTATAAAACAGTAAGAAATATGGATATTCAGTGTGAACCATATAGACAGCTATGTACAGTGTGTTAATATTATATTACTAGTCTTACAATGTTATTTTTTATATAATTAAACATAAAATCTGAACTAAGAGTAGGGCTGGGCGATATGGCCCAAAATGAATATCTCGATATATTTTGTAGCTTTAACGACTAAAGATATATATCTCGATATTTAATTATTTTTAAAGTTTGGAAAATGTGTACACATAAGAAAAAAGGGAATTTTCTTTTATTAAAATTAACAAGTGTAGAATTGCACTTTCTTTGTCAAAGAACTGTGCAAGACACAGATATTGTTTTGGAACATATACCAATCTCTGTCAATTTAATATTCAAATCTATTATATTAAAAGAATACTGCTCAATCATATTGGATGTGGTGAGTAAGTATGACAAATAGAGCTGAACAATATGGAAAAAATCTAACATCACGATATTATTGACCAAATAGCTCAATATCGATATTGCGGCGATATTGTAGGGTTGACAATTGGTGCTTACAAAGAAATATTTACACAATGAGATTTTTGATAAATAATCATCATTGATGTGTATATAATAACTAAGTGGGGTAAAGGCAAATAATAGAAAAGCTAGAAAAGTCTGGTAAGTTCAGAAAATTACATCACTTTACTGTAATCCAGCCTTTAAAACCAGGAAAAGATAACACTTGTCATATCACGATATTACGATATCCGAAATCTAAGATGATAATCAGTCTAATATCACAATATCGATATTATATCGATATATTGCCCAGCCCTAACTAAGAGTTGACTTTGCTAGACGTTTTTCCATTATGCAGTACAGAAAACGACACTGCCAATACAAAAGAACAAAAAATGGGGCACTGCTCACCATCCTGTTTTCGATCACTCATTACTTCAAACTATATACAATCCATTTTTACCTTTCTATTTTATATACATGTAATATAACGTCTCGGAACTGTGCACCAACAGTATTATCCTTGTTTTGCACTACTTATTCCTTGCCATTAAATTTATTTACGTATATGTTAACACACTGAAAAAGATTTTGCTTTAATCTCGTTGTACATGGGTACACTATGACAAAGGTAGTGCATTCTTCTTCTTATATCCATCAAATATACAGCAACAGGGAGTCGCGTGGTACTGGTAGGCCTAACTCAGAAGCTCAATACTGTAGCTAACAGCTAATTTAGCCAACTTGTATACAACTTACAAGTAATTATATTTCTAACATTACTTTGCTGTTTTAATGCAAACAACGATATCACTATGTGTAACTATGTGATCAGAAATAGGCAAATGCATTTACTACTGTACCCGATGGTTTCATATCGGTGTCCTCTTCAAAACTTTGGTTGGTTGGTGGGTAAGCCCGCAGAAGCTGTTCGCAAAATACTTCTCTTCCATGAATGGAAACTTACTTCTACTTCTTCTTCTATGGTAGATCACAATGGAAACTTATGTTTTCTTCTGTGAGTTTTTAATGGCAGATCGCAAACGACTTGAAAGGTGCATATACTGCCACCTATTGTACAGGAGTGTAAGGCCGGGCAAGGGTGTTGAATTTAAATTACTCCTGCCTCTCTAACCGGTGGGCGTAGCTTGGGAGTGGCTTCGTAGAGCACTGAAGCAAGTGCATTCTGGGAGTTGTTGTATTTCATCCAATTTCACCCAAACTACATTTCTTGCTTTTCTTGAACCAGAAGGCACCAACTTATAAACTTCATAACATTTCTAATACATAAAAGACCTATTTCAAATATATATTAATCTTTCCAGCAGTGAAGTATTCCTTTAAGGCTTGTCCGCTTGTCAAGGAGCTCGTAGAATCACTTGTCCGAATGGACAACTAAAATTAATTGTAATTTTGTTTGTTCTCAAACACGTTTTGCTGCACGGTGGTCACATGACACAGACACACTGTTTTCACACTACTGCAAGTGCTCATTCGCTGTTATTACTTCATTGACAAAAGTAGTCTAAAGCTATGCACATATAAAGGTTGTGATTTATTGCATATGATATACCATTGTGATTAGAGCCTGACCGATATATTCAGTGACCGATATTATCGGTAAATATTAGCAGTTTACAGATATATTCATATCGGTGATATTTCCACCGATAACAACCAATATATTTGTTTGCAATTCCTTATTTGTCCGGAAGAGGGCGATCTTTCACCTAATGTATGTTTGAGCATTACAAGAAGACATTATCTTAAAAAGATTAAAACAGTGGGGGTGGAAGAGCTGCTCATAACAAGCTGCTTATAAAGGTGAGTTGAAAACCAGCTTTCCGGTGTAAGAGTCACCCAAAATGTACACAAAGTTTTACATTGCATAAAAAGGTTTTTGGGGATATAAGATAGATAGACGCCATATTTAGTTACTGAGTATTAACTACTGTACCGTAGCTAGCTACTAAAGTCAAATTGTTTCTGAATATGCATTTTTAATAAAAAGCCTGCAGTGTTTGTTACTCCAGCTCTGGCATAAAAATGTTTTCCAAAACTTGAGAATGTCCACACCTGCGTTTCACCATTTTCATGATATCTACTTTATCTCGCTATGTAACTAACGTTAGCTCTCTGGGACTGGTAGCACGCTATTATAATGATTAGAAACCTAGGAATAACAGAGAGCACCGCAGTTTTGGGGCGAAACCATTAACCTTCGAAAGGTTTTTGAGATAAGTTTCTTCTTTGTTGTGTGTTGTCGAATTAATATGGTTTCTCCAGTCAGAAGAAAGCTATTATGAAAAGGTAAACGACTGATTTCGGCAAAGTAAGCGAACCATTTAAATGACGAGCCAGCAAGCTGCCAGCCTGTATTATGCTAGCCAATACCAACAGGATTTATTTAATGAAATGGTATATATTGGTAATTTATTGGAGATCGCACAATGAATGGTTACCTTGAGGGTGACCAGCGCAATAACTCATTTGAATGTTTGGATTTGATTAGAAAGCAATGTCTATTAGTTATATTTGCAAATAAGTTATTTATTTTCATTATATTAAGTAAAGGAACACTTCGAAATGTATCTTATTTGCTATTTTTCCTGCAGCATTTTTACATGCGCATGATAGACTGCATAATTAAGTCTGCAGTAGAATCATGACCAGTAGTCAATGGAAGTAAAGCCAAGAATCCTGGCTCTCAAGTTGCTAAAAGGAATTGTTCAAAAGTAATATGAATCGCATATTACACCTGCACTAAATGCAACAAAACGAGACTGTGGAAATTTACATTTATCTAATACTGATCACAAAAACATTAGTTTCAGTAAACAACACTGCAAGGACACAAATAAAAATATTCTAAATAACACTCAAAATCAGACAAAGCTGATAAGCTAACTAACGAACAAATTAGCTGAGTTGATTTGAGGTAAGCCTACAGAGCAGCAGCAATCACCTGTTATTACTGTACGGTATATCTGCCAGCAATTGTTAAGTAGTTAAGTCGCTCAGAAAAGCGGTTATGGTTTCCTTCAACAAAATACAAAGTAATAAAATTAGCATGACTCAAAATTTATTAAGACCTTGGAAAATCAGATGTCAGACTTTGTAAGACAATTTTAGGCCTTAAATTCTGGAAAATGAAATTAAGACTATTTAAGACTTTTTAAGGACCTGCGGGTACCCTGCTTTGAGTGTCTTTGGAGTCTGGTTTTAAGCACAATCCATGCAGGAAAATGTAGATTTTTCATTTTAGCTATAGTAATAGAAAAAGTTGTATCGGTATCGGCAAATTTTTCCCACTCAAAATCGGTATCGGATTCAAAAATCTCATATCGGTCGGGCTCTAATTGTGATATTCAAAGTGTTACTGATGTTTAATAGTTGGACAAAACAATCACATCTTTTATTCAACTGCACGACAACAATGACCGAAATAGGATGAGCGCGTGTCCGAAAGATAATTCAGAAGCATTGCGCGAGAGAATATTTCTTTAAAGCGATACTTTGAATAGCATGTTCCAAAAGTTAATATACATGCATGATTGTTGTTACGAGTCAGGGTTGGAAATTAGCACACGCGAAAAAAACGAGTTATTTCCCCAGTATTATAATCCAGAGTAGGCAGTAATTAATGTAGAAAATATAAATATATATTCATTTTAAGAGCTTGTTAGTAAAAACACGGTGGTGTTCGTTGAGTCTGACTTCTGATAGGCGACATTCTCGTTTGACCAGAGAATCTTAAACACGCACGCACACACAAATGTAACAATGTCGAAGTTCTCAATTGCAAACTTAGTTGATTAACAACTGATTCTAAGTCAAGTAGCCGATCTTCCTTGCCATAATATGTTTTCTTATTATTTATCATGTTGGTATCATTGCTGAAGAAGCATCTGCTTGCAATTTTGATGGGAGCTAATTAAAACAATGTTTGGATTATTTTCCCAGATGTTTTACAAACAGATTATTATAAAACAGCTACACCTCTAAAGTGTGAAATTACCTACTATTGGACATCTAAAAGTAGCCAGATAAAAATAGTAGTAGGACATCCAATACACTGATTAGCACAATTTGTCAATCTTCTAAAAATCATTCGTCTCACAGACTTGTCTTTACAACATGTCTTTTTTGTAATTTGCCTAATAAGACGTATTAATGATGAATTTTATGTATTGAAGCAATATAGAAGAGGCAAATGCGTTTTCATTTTTGAATTCGTAGAATTGGCTGGTAAAATTAGGGCATCCACCAGCCAGTGGCTAAATTAATTTCCCAGCCTGGTTACGATTTAAACTGCAACTGCTTGAGATGGGAACCTTAAAGCGGTAGCTAAAACTTTTATTTCACATTATGTCTCGGTCACAGAAGTAAAAACAGATGTAGCAGTAAACCATGTTATTTCTAACTGGGAATATCAATTATACTTGAGAATGTTGTCAAACATATTGCCTAAATAATCGGAGTGACTGTAGTAGTACTTGTTGCCAGTGACCAACATTTTTGTTTGAGGCGCTGTTGTAAATGTGAGGGCACTTCACGTTGAATTGAATTGCTGCTTTTAAGAGCAAAGGAGTTTGGTATTTTTCTAGATGGCACTTAAATGCCCTGGCCAATGACCTTGGTGCCATTGCAAAAATCCCTCTCTGAAAGGGAAAAGTTCAAATATACTTTGATACTTTGACAGATCGCTGTAGAGCCTCGGTTAAAGCTGCTCGTGAGACGATCATCTCTTCCTTCTAGTTATAAATAGCATCAAATAAACATGAATGAACATAAGAACAAATGTTGTTTTAACCACGGACGGAAAGGCGTCCCACTGTTACACATCCACCAAATAAGTTGTAAAAATATATATTTTATTTTTTTAATTCAATTAAGTTGTTCTCATGTATCATAAAAAGTTGGATGTTGCTCATCTAGCTGTAAAATAAATAAAAAATATTTTTTTGTTCAAATAAATTGTTATGGGTCCTGCTTCTATCGGGGGGGGGGGGGGCTGAATGCTCTCAGTATATTTTCCTGCTTTTTTGTCCTTAGCCAATCACATGCCTGATAAATGGAACTTTTTCTATATTGTTATCTACACCAGTGTTTTTCAAATGGGGTACAGGTACCCCTAGGGGTACTTTGGAGTGCAGCAGGGGTACCCCATATGAAATCTTTGCAAAAATGCTAATAAAAAATATGTCATGCATAATTCCTCAAATAATTATACTATAAAAATGAATGAATTAAGTGATGGATTGTAAACATTTCAAATGTAGCATTTAAATGTTTTTTGTTTAAAAAAGGTTGTTGTATTGTATCTCTTTATATAGACTTTTTTCTACCAAAGCGTTTTGCTCTGGTCAAGGGGTACTTGGCTTAGAAAGGCACTTCAAAGAGGGTACAATGTTGAAAAAGTTTGAGAAACACTGATGTACACTATTTAACGAAGTGAAAGCACAGTATATGCTACTGGGTAGATACACTCATAGTCCCCGATTCTTGTGTGTTTATTACATTATATTACAAATAATATTTCATTTTGGTATTTGGTCCTTGTTCAGAATATGTCCGTATATATTGGTCAGATTTCTATACACGCTCTCCTATGCAATGTACAATAGCCATTGGTGTTTGTGTACATTCATATTTGCTGCAATTTCTTTTTCCATTCCAGTGATTGGAGGTTTTTTCTTGTTCTTTTTAGCATTCTGACTGTTGACACTTCAAACTGCGTTGTTGGGAGTTACTGTGGCCATGCAAATCTTTGTTGTATTTTTTAATTGTGCTTTGTTTTTATTGCACTGATCTCTGGTAATTATGTTTGACTTGCAGTTTTGACTTCTGGAAAAGGAGTGTGTGAATAAAATATCTCATGACTATTTGATTGAAGTTATTGAACCTGTTGCTTGGCACACATTTGTTCTGTTTACAGGAAAATCTGATTTCATGAGTGTCACTGGCGTTTGACTCAGGCATGCAGCTGTAGTGTTGCCTGGCGGCCTGAGTCCTGAGTGCGGGGAAGAGTGGGGGTCCTGCTTACAGGCGAACATTGGGAGCCCAGCTATCGCTTCAACATAAAAATGTGCATATAAATAATATATAAATAAATAAATAAAGTCTGACTTATAATGTTTAAATTGCAGTCATACTGACATGCGATGACTGGAATTACGAATATTAAATGGCAAGTCAAACAGGTCCATCAGGACTTTATCTTTAGTGACTGTGGAAGCGTAAACTATGTACGTATAAGGGTCTGTCCTAAATGAACAGGGTTACGTTTTAATGACACTGGAAACGTAAACATGGGTGCGAATTCAGGCGATTTCCAATTTCGTACGATTTCTTATGTTTTCACGATGAAATCAGGCTGAGTAGCGAAAGGCGATACCTGCAGCCGTTTCAGTTTGCACAGGTAGTCCAGCTCCTCTAGGATTGCTGTCTCCCAGTACAGTCGCAAGAGCATGATACCAGGAGACAGACCATTACACAAAGAGATCTGGACAGGGCTGTAGAATGGCATCAATCCAGCAGCAGAACCTGGATCCGCTTTTTCGCGTGAGGAGGAACAGGAGTCTGCCAGAGCCCTACAAAATGACCTCCAGTGGGCTACTGGTGTGCATGTTTCTGACCAAACTGTCAGAAACAGTCTCCATGAGGGTGGCATTAGAGCCCAGCCAACCTCTAGTGGGACCTGTGCTCACAGTCCAGCAATGTGCACCTCGATTGGCATTCCCCAGAGAACACCAGAATTGGCAGGCTCACCATTGGCACACCCTTCTCTTCACAGATGAGAGCAGGTTTACAGAGGAGTCTGGAAATGCGGTGGTGAATGCTATGCTGCCTGCAACATCATCCAGCATGACCGGTTTAGTGGAGGGTAGGTGATGGTCAGGGAAGGTATATCCATGGAGGTTCACATATGCTAGCTAATGGTATTCTGACTGCTGTTAGGCACCAGGATGAAATCCTCAGACCCATTGTCAGAACTTATGCTAGTGCAGTGGGCCCTGGTTTCTCCTGGTGCAGGACAATGGCCGGGCTCCTGGCCAAAGTGTGTAGGCAGTTCCTAGATGACGAAGGTATTTGAATCATTGACTGGCCCTCATGTTCCCCAGACTCCCCAGAATCCATTTGAGAACCTATGGGACATCATGTATCAGTGCATTTGATGCCACCAAGTAGCACCATCAGGAGCTCACTGATGCCCTGATCCAGGTCTAGTAGGAGATCCCTCAGGATATCAACTGCCATCTCATTTGGAGCATGCCCAGATTTGTCTTACAGCCACATGGGACCATACACACTTTTTTTCCATTGACAGTTTACGTCATTTTGTTCTCAACAAATTACACAACATACACTCAGGATTATGGTCTTAAATATATTTTGTTCATTGAGACCCGATGTGTGATTTGTGTTTCCTTAATTGTTTTGAGCAGTGTATATACAGACAAACATACTACTACTGTAAATGCAAAGTGCATTGAATTAATACATGTGGCAGGAAAACATTGCAAACTCAATTTATTGCTTATTACATATGCTGTACACAACGTGCCCAATGAATAATACATCTATGCATAATGCATCTATGCATAAACACAAATATGCATATTTACACCTCATTCTTTGTCATCTCCCTCAACATTCTCCATTATTGTATAATCACGTACCTCAGCACATTTATCTATTCCTCTTTTTTTACTTCTCACTGCCAGCCGTAAAAATAAATTTGATTCTTATCACTACAGATCAGGAAGAGGAATTGACCTGATACAAACAATTGGGATGGATCATCTGATTCTAAATCACAAATCAGGGATTTTGGACCATGATTTGTATGACATTAACCATCACTGTTACTCTGGTCAATGATGCAGAGAAAGACAGAGGGAGGGGAAGAACATTCTGTCGTTTTGAGACTTAGAGAAGCAGTAAAGAGACCCAAAGAGCAGGCAAACATCTGCAGGGTTTTGACCTAGCAAAAACCCAGAAACAATGGCAGTGTTTTTAAGTTAGTTAGTCATGACTTCTGCCAGATCACCGCCATCTGGTCCTACACCGCATTATTGGACCCTTGTTTATAAAAATTCATAACTGTAATTTACATCTCCCTAATCAAAAGTATTGCAGTAAAAACACACCGGCGGAACGTAATCAGGTGTAAAACATACATGTTTCACACAGTTGAATTCTACAGTTTCACACTGCTTTGGGATGTAAGTACTCTTGTAAAATGATACTTGAAATGTGTGATGAGATATTCACCAATGAGGGGTATAGGGAGATAGAACAGAGCCTTGGGCTAGTGGTTGGCCTGATGTGAATTGCTTTTCTACGGTGGAGAGTGAAAGAGGTAGATATTAAGGTGGAAATGTTGCAAGAGAGAGAGGCAGGAGGCCACAGACCGAGATGAATAGATCATGTTTTTTGTAATATGACAAACATTTCTTAGAGTAGCTAACCCATACTGTAATGCACAATGTGTAATAGGCAACGTTTACATGAACAAATATGAGTGAAAAAAAATTTACAAACCAAGTCAGTCCTATCTAATTTGTTCCATAGATAAATCTAAGTAAATTATGTTGTTAGGCAACCAACATGTCTATTTTACTGTTCTACTTCATTTGAGTTTTTGATGCAAGATGGCACAGAGGGAATGCACCGTGTCCAGAAAAAATTTCAGTTTTGTTTTATTCAGACTACTTTTTTATTTACTGTACTCAGCTAGCCACAGGATACACATCATACAGCCATGCCTTTTAAATTTCAAAACACAGAATACTCACCTTCCTACAAATCTTTTCATCCGAGAAATGGAGGGACGTAATCCCTGTAAACCTACGACTGTGTCACCTACAGCTCTAACTCCATTATCAATGTTGCGAGTGACAAAATGGTAGTACGTCTAATTACAAACAATGATGAGATGGCCTACATAGAGGTCAGCATGCTGAAGCAGGGGCATTCATTACCATTAGGCAAGACAGGCGAACATGGGGCCCCATAAAAATGCTAACTAAAATAAACATTTGATAATATATTATATATATATATATATTAATATATATATATATTAATTATTGTTTGAAAGTCTGATTGTGTTACTCAAAATTATACTCAAATTATATTATTTCTAAAACATTTTTCATATTTGAAAATGAAGTCCCTCTAACAATCAAATGGTCTGCCCCATTTCGTGCCAGTTTACAGTTAGTACAAAACACAGGACAAGCAGCAAACAGCTATAGAATTATGAAACACTAATTTGTGAGTGGGGTGGAAAATAAAAAGATAATTGCCACATTGACAAAGGTGAGCAATTTTTTTCCTTCACCAAGCGGGATTGTCCCTAGTAGTAGCTTATAGGCTGCAGGTACTACTACAGTAGCTCTGAAAAAATGTTAATTCTAGGCTGTGGCTAGTACTGAGGATGGTGGTTTGACAGTTGTACTCAGAGAGGAAAGTGCTTTCTCCAAGAATGACCAGTAGACAGAGGTGAAGAAAACAATTGAATTCCATGTTAATTATTCTAACAATCCACATTTCAAATGCAATGTTGTTTTTTGATAGTGATAGTGACAGTGGAACTGCTGATATCTGCTGAGGCCACAATGAGAGATCTTGACATGTACCTTCCCCTGGCTCCTCAAGAAAGCTCTGGCAGTGTAAAGACAATACAAAATATAAAGGACATTAAAGAGAGAATAAATATCAGCATAGCTAGTACACTAAAGGAAGAGAAAAACATCAACGCAGCCACTAAAGAGACATCAGCACAGCTATTTATAAAGGTACAAATACACTGCATTCCAAATTATTATGCAAATTATATTTTACACTGATTTTCCTAAATAGTCGATGCAAATGACTGCCAGTATAATTTCTAAGTCACCAACCATTAGGGTATATGTTGAATTTCATTGAACAAACCACCCAATGAAAACAGTATTTTTTTTCAAAAATAAAAACCTCAAAAATGCACTGTTCCAATTTATTATGCACTACAGAGTTTAAAATCATTTTATAGGTTGTAAAGAACTGAAAATTGTCATTTGTTGAATTTGCAGCATTAGGAGTTCATATTTACTCAAAAGCTACTCAAAAGCTATTCCAAACAAACACATATTAACAGGGCAAGTTACATGTCAAGGCAAGTTACATAGGACCTCTTCTTTTATATCACCTTAACAATTCTTGCATCCATTGGAATTGTGAGTTTATGGAGTTTCTGCTTTTTTTTTGTAGGATGTTAGAATAGCCTCCCAGAGCTGCTGTTTTGATGCAAACTGCCTCCCACCCTCATAGATCTTTTGCTTGAGGATGCTCGAAAGGTTCTCAATAGGGGTGAGGTCAGGGAAAGGTGGGGGCCACACCATGAGTTTCTCTCTTTTATGCCCATAGCAGCTAATGACACAGAGGAATTCTTTGCAGCATGAGATGTTGCATTGTTGTGCATGAAGATGATTTTGCTATGGAATGTACGGTTCTTCTTTTTGTACCATGGAAGAAAGTGGTCAGAAACTCTATATACATTGTCAAGGTCATTTTCACACCTTACCTTCCAGCCCAAAACATGACTCCTGATCTCTTCACAGTACGATGATGACACTTAAGCTGTGAAATATCTAATGTTTTCATACCTTGTCTAAGACATTGCACAATTTGAAGATTTTCCACAGCTCCTTTTTCTTTCCCATATTGCTTGAAACCTGTGGCCTACTTATTAATGTGAAACATCCTTCTTAATTAGTTTTCTTTTAATTGGGCTCACCTGGCAAACTAATTATCACAGTGCCTGAGATTGAGTTCAGTGATTCAAAGAGCCTGGAGACACAATAGCATACACACGTTTGATTGAAAAACTAACTATGTAATGTTTGCTACTTAATTCCAATTTTCATAATAATTTGGAAGACAGTGTATGCATTTTGAGTGTGGAGATATTGGCCTGTGTACCTCTTGGGGGTTGAATTTTTCAGAGATTAGGATTTAAACAATATATTTAAATAAGAAAGAGCTTTTATACTTGAGGTGAAGGAAAATGTCAGTATTAGGGATGAGCGAGTAACTCCACTGAAGCAAGTATCCGGCACAGATAATGTACTTATTCGCCTACAGAGACTGCTGCTGTTCAGAGACACAGTCAAGGCCTCCTCACAAGCAGCCTCTCTTGGTGAAACTACATCAGATGCTTAGTGAGTGGGTACCAAGATAGCACCGTCAACACTGGGAGCATTTGTGGATAAAAAACTTCATATGTTAGTGAATCAGGAGCAGACATTTTCTTTGTAAAACCAAATATTATACATAATTTCAATAATATCAACAACTACAGACAAAGCATTAAAATATGGCTGCCTCGTTCTATATTTGAAATAATACAGTATAGTAATCTGTCTCATTATGAGGTAAAATAAAAATATTTAAAACAAATAGGCTACATCCTAAAGAATTGCATTTTTGATGTTTAATAATGTCTCAATTAGCTGCACACATAATATAATGCACACAAAGCCTAATATTAATATGACAGGCTTATGGAGAGCTGGCAGGCAGGAGAGAGAGAGCGCCCTGTGCAGGGAGAATTCTTTGTAGTTTTATAATTATTGAGATTGTTTGGGAATATATATTCAGTTACAAACGTTTTTTAGTGCTTCTACTTGCCTTGTGCTGACCTACAGTAATACTTTTTTCTCACTATAGCTCATAAAAATAAATAATTATAAATAATACAAATTAACTATTGCACAGCACACACACTCTCCTGTAGGGGCGAAAAACCCCAACAGTTTCCTCCTGTCCTGCCAAATGAGAAACTAGAAGACATTTTGAATCCAAATAGACTAACCCTCCAGGGTCTTTGGGGGCTTAAGTCCGTCTGGCACAATGTTGGCTTTTTGCCCTCTGGAAAGGTCATACTTTGACCTACAGTGAAATGCCTTATGGTTTTGGATTCAGAAGACCCATGGCTACAACATGGATTAATGAAACATCCTGGGTCATTTAATTTGTCTTTTTTTGTCTTTTTATATTTATCAGAAACAATTTTGAATGTATGTATATTTTATTGTTTTTAATGTGTAAAAGCATATAAAACATGATGAATAAGGTTTTTTATTGGATATTGTCAAGCCCTCAGAGCTCCTGGACCAGTGTGCAATGTTTGGGGGCCATTCAAAGCCCAAGTCAACATCAAAATGCTGCACTTATTTTTAACTAGATTTCTATGTTTTTAAAGCCCAGCTAAATCTCAACTCCAAAAATGGCTTCCTGTCTGTGATATTTTTAGTCAAATAGAAAGACCATTGTCAGCTTTGAGGCGCGATATCTCCGGCTCTGATGAACACACAGAGATGAGCCACCAGTCATTATTTGCATCTAATTCTCCTCTTTTAGATGCTAGCATGTACAGTTTGCGAGATAATCGCTCTAGAGCGTTGAGGGTAGCCTTGCGACAACACCCGACAGTCGTGTCGGGACAAATGGATCGTAAGTGTTTCTTTGCAACGCGGTGCATTTCACCGCAATAACGCTAGGGGGTGTCGCTCACCACCATAATATTATTTGCAAGATGTCTGCCAGCCAGTTTATATTATGTTAGCAAGCTAACTTTTGCACAACTGCCCACAAAGTACTGCTTGCTGGCGAAGTGCTAATTTCAAAACGTTACTGACATATAGACACTTTATAAAAGGATAACCCCATAATTTTAACCAAAATATCTCTGAGTTTTTTTGCAAAGCTTATGTCAGTGAACTAGCTTGTTGCTACTCCCTACAGTACAGTAGATATTTTTGGATGGAAATCTTCAAGGAGAGACAATTTGGTTCAATGCCTGAACATGAACTGAACCTGTCCCCACCAGCCAGTCGTGTAATAGTACTTTGTGGGTATATACCTACATTGTCATCAGGGTTCAAAATTTACTTTTTCATCAACCAGCCAAATGGCTATTCCATGTTCAAATTTGACCAGCCACTGTCACGATATCCCAGTGATGTGGCGGAGAGAGACAGGAGCAAAGGGATTGCACCAAAGCAAGAGCGTTTAATTACCAGATACTTTGACGAAACAAAACAATACTGCCACGGGGGGCTAAACAGAGGATTCACAAACACACCAGGATACACGCAACAGGAAACATTGATTGACAGGGTACACATGGAAACATGAGGGCTAAATACTAAATACCTAATGACAAATACAATACACCTGGGGACTAAAACACTGACGTCACAAAATAACCTAACTCAAAACAATACATGAAACAGACAAAAGAGGGAGCCAAAACACAACACACGAGGGAGCAAGGGAGGAAACACAGGGAATAAACTAAATAATAGTCCCTACGCCGGTCCACCCTGGACCGGACGTTACAGCCACTCAATAGATTACTATTGTTTTTTTGGCTGGTGAGTGAAGCAAATCTACTGGCAATCTGCATATTTTACCAGCATTTAGCTGGTAAGTTGTGCTCATTTTGAACCCTGCTTGTCATAAAATGTTTGCCTATGCATTAATGCTGTTTTTTTGCTACACAATGATGCACAAGGCCATGGGTAAGCAGATTTGCAATTACCGTCACTTCAGAGTCAGATGGGTGATCGATCAATATATTATAACTATTACCTAGGTGATTGAATTTTCCTTTGCATATATGATTTAAGATATGTCTTTTTATCAATAAAGACCTGCAGCGAAGTCATGTTATTGTTCTTTATTGGCAGTAACCTGCACAAAGGTTCAAGCAGGTACAAGTACAACAAAATATAAATATATAAAATAAAAAAATAATATACATATAAGCAGCACGTCATAAGTTCAAAAAAACAGCAGGAACAGTTTATTTGTTCTGCTGTGCCTCTCAGATGTGTAAAAAGTACTGAAGATTGATACCTGAATAGAAGTACTAAAACCTACTCCAGTAAAAGTGAAAAGTCACCTACGGATTTCTACTTGATTAAAAGTCTATAAGTATCTGAATTGACAGTTTTTCCCAATTGTTAACACACAAAATGCTAAATTTGGCTCATCGTGTCAAAACTCAACACACAAGAATTCTTGACACAACAGTTTATTTTGGCAGTTAGATTAACATCTAACTGCCATGTCAAAAAGACATTCGGCATTCAAAATTTAACACTCTGACTTCAAAAGGTCCTCTTCAGATCGATAGGCAACACACATGCACATGCAAAATAATTAGTCAAAGCAGACACAACACACTGGTCAACTGTATTGAAGACACTGGTGTCATTTGTAGTTTTTAACCATTTTAAATCCCGCAACCAAGCCTCATTGATATAATGTATGATTAGTACAACAAATCCCTTTACAACTCAGGGATCATGCCGTCAATTGGGGTTGGGCCACATCACCTCGTCCACTATCGCCTGGCGTGGCGTATCCACCCGTGGATCAACCCCACCTTGATGTCTCCGCATGCCACCTCCTCTTATTCCTCCAACGGGAATAAGAGGGCAGGTAGAGCACTCTGAATTGGTTGTGGTTGGCGAACCAGTCCCGGACCAAAGCGGTGGAAACTGACATTATCTCAGATAACAACGAACATGGGCTGCCCTGGTCTGTCCTGTGTGACTGTGGCATGTAGTGCATCTAAAAATGTCAGTATGTGTGCAGTATTTTATGGACCCAGGGTGGGATGGTGATGGAGGTCCCCCTGACCACTAATCGCGTTCACAATGCCAATTTGGTCCGTGATATTTCGGCCCCGACGTCTGTTTTTTGTCAGATTGAACCCAGCTTCGTCGATGTAAATATATTAATGTGCCTGTGCTGCTGCATTGAATCCCATGACAGTCTGTAAAAGAACATGCATACACCAACACGTCAATATGGTGTGTCCCTGTACACAGCAGTACAGTATCTACAATGTCACACAAAGACTGTGGATAGGGTTGGACACATTCGGACAGCATTACATACACGACAGGGTCCCTCCAACTAACAGAAGGGGGGCGCCTGCATGGTATATCTATGTGGACTGCCATTAGTGTGGTACTGTGGCACTCACATGCAAATACTCGTAGCAAAGTTTCTTGACCCCGACACTGTTCCTCTTGAACGGAACCCTGTACAGCTTCATGCAGACGTGGTGTTCCCACAGGACTCGGCCGAGTGTCGTCGCATTGACGCTGTGGACATCGTGGAATATGGCGTGATCAGCGAGGATGCGCTCACGTGATTATGTTGTTTGCCCCCACAAGGTTGACAATGTCTAGTTCCTGGGCATGGCTGAACACACGTTGCCTCCCACCCACAGCAGGTCGTGTGGCGGTTCTGCAAAAAATGCATGATCAGTGTTGGTTAAGTTCATTCCCATCCCACATCGTCATACTGTTGGATGAATTGCGCTAATGTGGGAGAATTTTAGCATTTTAGATTTTTGTGAAATATTGCGACATAAAGCATATGGCAGATAACACATTCAGAAAAGATACGATTTTGATCACATGACACCACAGCTATGGCTAATTAATAGTTTCAATGACATTCATGTATTTATGGGGGACCTACAAACACTAATCCTTAGTTATCCCACATTAGGCAGAGTCCCATTTTAGTACAATTCACCCTACGTGGTGACATACTGTACAACCAGATTCAAACAGAAAGCAGATGGGTACTGTACGGTCCGGTATAAGTACTTTCGGACATACCTGTTTTCTGGTCGGAATGTCTGTACAATGCTGGCAACCGTGAAGCGGCTTAGGTTGGGCTGCACCCTCTGCCCGGCCTCCCTCATTGTCAGGCCATGGTTGATAACATGATCCACCACAGTGGCCCTGATGTCGTCAGTGACAGTTGTGCGGTACATGCGTGGTTCCCGTTCGGGTTGTTGTCGTTCTCTCCCTCTTCCCCCATCTCCTCCTCGTTCTCCTCTTCCTCTTCCCCCATCTCTTCCTCATTCTCCTCTTCCTCCCCATCTCTTACTCGTTCTCCTTTTCCTCTTCCCCATCTCTTCCTCATTCTCCTCTTCCTCATTGTCTCCTTCCCCTTGGTCCTTCAGCCTCCATATTTGCGATTGTCTCACGACAGGTGCGCAAACCTGAGTTCCATTTATAGGGCTACAGCTGTGACTGATTGGTGTTCAATTACCGGTTAAGTGTTTTACTGTATGTGCGGGGGTGTTGCTAATGTAAACGGTACGGTACGGTTTCGACGCTTTGGTCTCAGCATTCACTTTTAGTGTTTTAGAAATTGGGGAAAACTGTAAATGGACTTATGAACCAAAAGTAAAATTGTGATCTTAAATGTAATTATGCATAAGTAAAATAGTCACATCTGTCGATGGATAATATAAAATGGCAGAGGTGCTTCTTCTAGGATACATTATAGAAAACTGTATACATGTGGCCTCTTAAAAATGAACAAAAATATTATTAGTATGCAACCAACAGCCTTCTACAAACAAATATTCCAGTTGAATGATGAATATAATAAATCCAGGTTATGCAGATTTAATCAGGTTGTCCCAAAAGCAATTTCTCTCGATTAAACATTTACAGAAGTTTTGCCTCATAAACGTACAGACTCTGTCTTTGTGGAAAAACTAGAAAAAACAAAGGCACCCAACATACACACAAAAAACACTCAACTAATACACCTAAAACTGCTTGGGAGCAGGAAATGGGTCTTGAATGTTCGAAGGATTAGAATAGATAGAATAGAATAGAAAAATCGACAGAACAAGTTCCACTTCATATTGTGCTTGACTTGGACTCATTCAGTTCAAGGTGACCAACCGAGTTCATTACTCCAGACTGTCCAGAATGTATTCCACAGTGATGGAAGTGGGTGACAGATGTCATTCCTCCCCATGCAACCTCTATCATGTTTTTTACATGCTCGAAATAGATCAATGACTGGACTTTTGTATTCCATACCCTTTCAGAAACACTTTAAATTAATTTAACTCCATGCCCCCTGATAGCGGTGTTTGGAGTCCCAGTGGACTCCCTCTCGCTAAATTGTAAAAATGCTGATATCATTGCTTTTACTACACTTTTAGCCCGACGCATGATTTTGCTACAGTGGAAGTCCTGTCAGCCACCCTTAGCCTCTCTTAAAAATTAAGTGTACCAAGAAGGGATCACACTAAAAATTCTTAGACAAATGGCAGATGTTTATTCCTTACTTTAATAACTTGCAGAGGCTCCTCTCAGATCTGAGTTAGATCATATGATGCTTCTAGTCCATCAAATGTAATTTAGCTTTGTTACAGTATATATTTGTATGTATTTTAGTGTGTTCAAAGTCCATTTGTCCTAGACAGGTGTTTTGCGTGGGGTTTGGGATGGGCAGCGAAGGGGCGCAAGGGAGGTTCAGGGATTATCTTGGGGGGATGAAAATTGTAAAAATATACTTACATTATATATTGCAGGACACAGTATCCATACTGTTCTTTTTCTTTTTTTTCTGTTGAAATCTTTATGAATAAAAACATAATAAAACATCAATGGAGTCCCCAACCAGAGCCCTGTGCAGGACTCGATTCAGGGTCTACAAGAAGGCTGAATACTCTGAACTGCTATTTGGTGCATATGCACAAACAACGGTCATAGTTTTCCCTCCTGCCACCCTTAAGCATAAGGAAGCAACCCTTTTGTCCACTGGGGTAAACTCCAATGCAGCGGCGCTCAGCCCTCACCTGAGACCACTCTGCCATGGGAAACCCTACCAAGGCTCCAGACAACACAGCCCTCAGTTTCACAGGGACACACAAACCTCTCTACCATGGTAAAATGATGATTCCCAGAGAGTTTATTATTATTATTATTATTATTACTGCATTGTTGGAGCTGGAGCCGGGGTACAATAGTTTTACTATACATGAAATAACACCTGCGGTCTTGTGACAAATGAACTTGAAATTTTAACTTTTTTAAACTTTTTTTTTTAGAGAGAAGTTTATTTATTTTAACCTTGCAGTTGATAGCATACTGTACAGTACTCATAATCAATTATATACATAGAGATCATTTTTGTTCTCTGGAACTTATTTAGACCTGGGACATCAGAGGCCTGTATATACCATGACGCAGGATTTGGGGTTAGCAAGCTAACTTCAGGTTGAACCCTCAGTTTTAAGTGTCACGACGATGGTTCACTTGCTACCTGGTTACTTACATGGTAACTTATGCTGAACATCTGACTTTCTTTGGAGCAGGTTAAAATCAAGATAACAGATGAACACTAATAAAAGCATCACCTACTGACCAATGTATTCTCAATTGAAAATGGCCTAGATTCTCAGGGAGGGACTTACAAACTTTTGTCAGCTTCTTGAGACATATATTGCCTGTGTGACACGTCGAAGTCGTGTGCTTACAGTACCAGAGACTGTATGAATAGCGTTGCATTTTTTTGCTACAGGTAGTTTCATGTGTGCTGTGGGTGATGCAGAGAACCTAAGCAAAAACACAGTCTGCCGCGCATTTCAAGTGGTGCTTGCTCTATCAGAGTTACTTGATACATTTGCTGTGTTCCCCCGGCAACATGCCCATAAAGCCTATAAAATAGGGCTTTTATGAAAATAACTTTTGTTTACCATTTCATTTATAAATGATGTAGACCATATGTTTACTGTTTGTGTATTAAATGCAGCATACTCCTTTCATAGGGTTCACCAGAGTGATCTGTGCCATAGATTGCACTCGTATTCCGATAACAGCACAGCGTTTAGCCTGGATTTTCTTCTGTAGTTTTCAAATGCTCCTCGAGTGAAATATGTGTCTCTGGTAGACTTGTCTGCGATTGGTCATATGGTGCACACACCGGCTCTTTTATGTGAACGCGCTTATAGCTAGATTGGGAAAACCTGGGTTGATTTAACAAATAGATAACCACCGTTGTGACACTGCTTATGCAGGATTGCGGTTGTTAGGCTTAGTGAAGCCAGCTAACAAAAATAAATCCTGTTCGTATTATAGGCCTCTGGTGGGTGCAACTAATGATGAAGTAGAACAGAAAACCAACAGGCTCTGGATCTTGTAGGTTAGGAATTGAATACCCCTTCTGTAGAGTACTTTCTCTAATACCATTTCCAGACCCCTGAAATAAGTCATTTCAATCCCCAGATATAAAAATGCCTCAACTATTTTCCATGACATTTTCATTCTTTCAGCATGCACCCTTGAGTGTGAGACATCCCTGACATCATTAGATCATGAGAAATGTGTGGCATATTGATTTGGCTCCTAGAATTCTCTAGGTCATCATTGATTAGCCATGTGGCTAATGTGGTAATTTAACTTTGTTCCTGCCTCTGTTGTCGGCAAGTCCCTGGATTTATTTTTAGGGCTTTGTTGATCAATACAAGGCCACTGTCTGTGTCTCACTGGCATTGTGCTCCCCCTATGGATCTGGTGTAGGTCAGTGGCAGAGAAACTTAAAGGTTGGAACCAATGATGGGGAATCAATGGCTGGAAAATGTCAGCTAGCATTGATGTTTACCGTAGCATAGCAGGTTGGAAAGCACATTATTGAGCCCTTTATCTCATGTGAATTGATGTGTCAACCCCATTTACTGTACTTTTTCATCTTCCTGAGTCTGTGTTAGAGACAAAGGTACAAATGCAGGGAAGCATTTATATATATATAACACGCCATGACAGTTGACTTGTACAGATACAAACAAAATAAGAAAAACTAATTTAAAGCTGGATCTGTTATATACTTCAGTTGTACCTTTTTAGCATGACTTGCTGGGAACCATACCAAATGCACTAAAGTTCGTCCCAGGGCAACTGACCACAAAATATCTCAGAAAAGTTATTTTACTACCCACAAAATAACAGCAGTTCCATCTAATGATAATAGACACTGTTCATTGTACTCTATTCAGGATTTTCATGATTCAAAACATTAAATCATACCTAGTCTAGTCTGGTAGTAACATTGCCATGTTCCTGGTGTGCTGGACATTTTGACTGCTGGATCAAATTTTCAGGTACTCAACTACTGTTCTATGTAGAAAGGGTTGATATATATTCACACAGTAGAAATTGTCAGTAATCAGCATTTCGGCCTTCCGTGTGGCACAGTGGTCTAAGATGTGTGAGTCCTTGTGCAGGTCGGACACCTGTGAATTAAGCTAGCGAACATGTAATCCTCCCATATTAGTACTGACTTAATCCTCCCATATTAGTACTGATTTAATCCTCCCATTAGTGCTAACTTAATCCTCCCATATTAGTACTGATTTAATCCTCCCATATTAGTGCTAACTTAATCCTCCCATATTAGTACTGATTTAATCCTCCCATATTAGTGCTAACTTAATCCTCCCATATTAGTACTGATTTAATCCTCCCATATTAGTGCTGACTTAATCCTCCCATATTAGTACTGATTTAATCCTCCCATATTAGTGCTGACTTAAAGCTTCCGTGTTGAATGAGCAGTGTGATAAGAATCAGATGGCTTGGTGGCATGTTTGTAGGAAGAATGTGATCTTCAACCATTCTGCACCAGTTCTCAAACTGAAATTCTGTCTGCAAACATGTCTAGTGGGTCACACATAAATAAATAACGTATATGAAATAACTACATAACAAGACCACTGTGTATACCAACTGGTAATGGCATGGCTGCCAACTCTCACGCAGTGCCCGTGAGACATACATTTGATTGGTTTCACATGCTCACGCCAATGTGAAACCAATCAATTGCGTGTGTCTCGGCAGCTATGTAATGGGTTATTTACAAATGAATTGGAAATAAATGAAGGGCATTTATATTTGGCTTCATAATGTCATTATTTTATTTAAACAATTATTTGCACGAAATATAAACACGTAGGCTATTGTCTAAAGGTTATGTATCTGCCGCAGCAGAAATTAATATATGGTGGTGAGAGTAATGATCACACTCAGGATATGCGTAGAGACAGATTTAATGGTGAATAAATGTACAGATTACATCATTGCAATACATAATTAGAAGGAAAATATTCCCACACGATGGAAATCATTGTTTGTGTCGGAAGAGGGGAAAAAATAGGCATACATCTAGTGTACACATTTACCCAAATTATTCAGAGTGAATTATTTGCACTGATACACATCAACTGCAGGGAACCCATTCAATCAACATACAAGTCATTTGCGATGCTAATAGTAAAATCGCCCATGTCTTCGCGAATTACCCTGGCTCAAGCCACGGCTCATTTATGGCAAACTGTCATATTTAATGGGAATCCCCCCTTGGATGGGTGGCTGTGAAGGGGACAACACTATCTGTTAAAGACATGGATAACGATGACACCATTTGATGCCACCAACAGTGCATGAAATGCTGTTTAATCGAAAACATACACAAACACGCAGCGTAGCCTAATGACGAACATTAGGCACACTGAAAATGCACGTCAGGAGTTTGGATATGACAGGAGGCACTTTACACTACCAGTTGTAGCATTCTTTGTGGCTTGTTTTGTTTCACACAACATGTCCATAAATTATGGATGTGTTGATGACATAAATTAGGAAATATTAGAGGACTTACGGAGACTGATCCATGTACGAGACGTGATGTTGAAATGCATGTGCCATTGCTTGCCACTTAACCCAAATGACTTAGCGCTTATTTGACAGAATAGTGAGGCAAGCAAAGTAATCTCGCTCTGTTAGATTACATTGCAAAAATATTACCATGCATTCATAACTTCGTGATTCAGTGAGAGTGAGCCCAAAACATCGGAAAGTATGTCTTGTGACATTTATTTATTTACATTTTGTAAAAAAGAAAAATCAATAATCTGCCGTTATAATAGCAATCTGGCATGGAACAAGCGCTCCTGCTCTTAAAGGGAATGTGAGATGACGCTCTGATTGGTTTATTGCACATTACGCCCAAACCACACTAATGACTAATGAAGCTACTTCAGACCTACCCATTTTAGATGTGCGTCGGGCGCAAGAGTAATTTATTCCACCACTATAATAGCAACAGTGCCCAAGATCCGCCCACAAAGTCACTTGCATTTCACGTTTGATACTTGCATTTCAGATCTTTATAATAGGGCCCCATGTATTCCCCAGGCATTATAACACTTCGTTCCCAAAGTTATTTTCTATGCTCCCAATTGGTCCCGTCCATTTATCCCGCCGGTAAAATAGCAACAGCGCCCGGGACCCTCCCACAATGTCACTTGCGTTTCGCGTTTGATACCTGCGTTTCAGATCGTTAAAATAGGGCCCTATGTCTTCCTCCGGTACTCAGAATTTTTGAAACATTTCCTGAAACACACATTCTGAAAGTTCCAAGGCATTAGGCACCTGAGAATGGGAACTAGATGGCACATTTTAGAAAACCGATCATAACTAATATTGTGGTCTAGCCAAAAGAATTGGGGAGGTCTGTGACAAAGTCCATGGTCTGTGAGGTACGGGCAAGGGTAGCAGCTCACCTGAGTGCAGTTGCCTTGGTGTGTTTGACTGAGGATGTACTGGGCATGACATGACGTAATCAGATACGTTCTTCGTTTAGTGACGACCACCAATACTTCTAGCAAGTCCTAGAGATGCCGGGGTGGCCAGACCCTATGGATGTACGACTCCACTGCATGAGTTTAGGGCGTACAGCTGCAGGGACGTATGTCTTACCAGGCAGCATGTCCGGAGGGGGCAGTTCTGTTAGAAGGGCATCATTAATAACATCAACCTCCCACTGGATGGGTCTTACTACACAATCTGAAGGGAGGATGTTTTCCGCGATTGAAGATTCATGGGGTGGATCTAACTGCAGAGAGAGAGAAAATCAGACATGATGTTCCTGAAAATAGGAAACAGGAAAACAGAAATGATTAATGAGCCTCTTTGCATTCTTCAGGTACTCCAGGTTTACAGTGATCTGTTAGCACCCTAAAGGGCTGATGAGCCCCCTCCGACTAATGATGCCATTCTTCCAATGCCAATTTTATGGCTAACAGTTCCCTGTTCCCCACATAATAATGCCTTTCTGATGGTGATAGTTTCCGGGAAAAGAATGCACGGGTGCATGGTGGCGGTCTTATCTTGCCGCTGTTGTCATACTGCTCCCACCCCTAGTCTTTTCCTGCCGCTGTGATCGTACTGCCCCCAACCCTACCTCTGAGTCATCCACTGCCACTGTGAATGGTAAGGTGGGGTCGGGTTGTTGCAGCACAGGTGCTGTAGAGAAGCACAGTTTGAGGTCTCCAAATGCTGAAACGGCTGCCTTGGTCACTCCCATCTGGTGTGTCATCGCATGAAGCAGTGCCACCACTGTCCTAAGATTGTGCAAGCCTAAGAACCACTGCAGTTCCTTCACTCTGCGAGGTTGAGGCCAATCACGCACTGACCTTGTTCTCATCCATGCGAAATCCCAAAAAGGACACAGTTGTTACATGGAATTCACTTTCTTCCACCTTGACATACTGTATACTGTGTTATCCTGGAGATGCTGCAGGACACTTCTGATGTGTTGGATATGCTCAGCCAGGGAATTGGAATAAATCAGAATGTTGTCAATATAGATTACCCCAAGTGGAGCATATAAAGACCCTGTATATTTAAAAAAACTGGAGGCCTCTCTGCAATGCTGCAATGCCAAAATATTAGCCAAATGCATAGCTCTTAGAATTAAGAATGTTTTATCAGATATTACTAATCCTAATCAGACAGGCTTTATGCATGGACGTTACATTGGAGACAATATAAGGCAAGTTTTAGAAACAATAAAACACTATGAACTATCAGGACTATCGGGCCTAGTTTTCATAGCTGATTTTGAAAAAGCCTTTGATAAAGTTCGATTAGACTTTATATATAAATGTTTGGAATGTTACAATTTTGGAGACTCTCTGATAAAATGGGTTAAAATTATGTATAGTAACCCTAGATATAAAATTATAAATAATGGCTATATCTCGCAACATTTCAATCTGTCAAGAGGAGTTAAGCAGGGCTGTCCATTGTCGGCTTACCTTTTTACTGTTGCAATTGAAATGTTAGCCAATAAAATCAGAACTAACAACAACATTAGGGGCCTGGAAATCCATGGCTTAAGGTATCTATGTATGCCGAATCCGATGACTAATTTTTCCTTTTGCAACCACAGTTGGAATCACTAAATAGCCTCCTAAAGGATCTCGATACCTTTTCAAATATATCTGGATTAAAATCTAATTACGATAAGTGTATTTTATTACGTGTGGTAGCTCTAAAAGATTCAGATTTTATATTACAGTGTAGATTACCAATAAAGTGGGCTGATGGGGATGTAGACATATTAGGTATACATATACTATATGAAAGATCAAGTGGTATTCAAAAAAACTATTTAACAAAACTAGCTAAAATAGATAAAATATTGCTCCCCTGGAAAGGACAGCACCTATCTATTTGTGGTAAAATCACCTTAATTAACTCTCTCATTGTATCACAGTTTACCTATATGCTTATGGTTTTACCTTCTCCCAATGACATGTTTTTTTAAATTATATGAACAAAAGATATTTAACTTTATATGGGATGGTAAGCCAGACAAACTAAAAAGAGCATACTTGTATAATGAATATGAACACGGAGGTCAAAAGCTATTGAATATTAAAGCATTGGATCTTTCATTAAAAGCATCAGTTATACAAAAGGTATACCTGAATCCTAACTGGTTCACTAGCAAGCTAATAAGGGTATTTCACCCATTGTTCAGTAAGGACCTATTTCCTGTTCTACAAATTACAACTGATTTATTTTCAGATATTGGAAAAGGAAATCATTTCTATACGTCATTTTTTTTCAAACAAGCCATGAAAAGTTGGTTGCAATTCCAATTTAATCCACCTGAAAATAGGGACCAAATTTTACAACAATTATTGTGGCTAAATTCTCATTTACTAGTTGATAAAAAGCCTGTATACTTTGACAAGATGTTTGGAAAAGGAATAATGTTTGTAAATGACGTTATAAATGAAGCGGGGGAGTGATGCCTTACAAAAAAAAACGTATGGTGACGTATGCTCTCTACAAAAATATAATCAACTAACCGCAGCAATACCATATACTTGGAAGAAAATACAAGGGGGGGAAAGGTCTGATCTTGTCGGTCAACCATGTATTAAAGATCTCACATGGATGAGGAAAATACGGATACACAAAGAAATATATCAATTCCATCTAACAACAAAAAAACTGGTTGCTTTTCCATATCAACTACAAAATAGCTGGGAAGAAATTTTTGATGTTCCGATCCCATGGCATAACACATTTGGATTAATACGTAAAACACCAACAGACTCAAAAATTAGAATATTTCAATACAAGTTATTATACAAAATATTGGCAACAAATAAAAATCTATACAAGTGGGGAATACAATCTTCCCAACTCTGCAGATTTTGCAGGAATCTATAGGAAGCAGAATCTATAGATCATCTTTTTTGGTACTGTCCTTATGTTGCTTGTTTTTGATCACAGGTACAAGAATGGATCAATAAATGCAATATTTGTTTTGAATTAACGTTACAAATAGCAATGCTTGGAGACTTAAAATGTAGTAGTCAAACAATTAATAATATGATAATTATTTTAGCAAAAATATTTATCTTTAATTCCAAATTGGTGGAGTCATTGAAAATAGAAAGGTTTCATAATTATGTGAAGCATCACAGTAGAGTAGAAATTTATATGGCAAATAGAAACCCAATATGGCTTTGGTTAAAAGATAGATGGACAGTGTTGGGTGTGGATGAGGTGTGGATCAAGTGAAACTGGGATCTGTAAATATTGTAAAACACAAAATGTATAAGCTAGAGATAAATATTAAAATGGCACAATGCAATTGGTCTCAACATTTGGTCACGGTAAGGTAAAGGTTAGGACGGGTGTAAAATGTAGAAAGCAATAATATAAAAAAAGTGGGATTGGAAATGATGCACATTTTAGAACAAAGACAATCCTGTTGTCAAATACTAAAGCTGACCTTTCCCCCACCAAAGAAAAAAAATATATATATATATATATATATATATATATATAGATTACCCCAAATAAGCACAACTAATGTGTTAATATTGCTGTTAACACATTGTGTCAAATGTTTGGCATTGTAAAAAGTACAAGGCTGGGTTCATCCATTTTGGGAAGTTTATAATTAAAACCTATGACCAGGTAAACGAGATCATAAATAACCATTGACCGTAAGGAATACATTTGACTCTTTTTTTCAATTAATTGATGACTGTTTAGGTGTGAACTCCCTTTACCTGGTCATGTTGGTGTTAATTGGTAGTGCTGGGGAGAGGGCACATCCAGGTTGTCAGTGCATACTTCTAAATTCATAACAGCATGGCTCTATCTATTATATATTCTTAAACTGAGATCCTTCGCTGATTGAGAATGTATATATAGACAAATTGTGAAGTTGGAAAAAGAAGTCTGCATTATTTCAACAATTTGAATACCACCTCGCAGACCAGACTGAGATCATGAAGATATGCGAGCTGGCATTCTCCTTGTTGGCAGAGAAATGTTTGGAAACCATGCAGCTGGCTTTTGTCTGTCACGGTTCAAAAGATGAGGCAGGCGCGTCTTCAATAGAACATATATTTTATTTCTGACACTAGGAAGAACTTGACAAGGACAAACAAGAAACATTAGGGACTATAATGATGCATAACATGTAAAACAACCCTACCTTAACACAAGACCAGACTCTACACTAAACATAACATAATAAGGACGTTTACAAAACAGAACAACCACGTACCTTGACAAGGACAAAGAACCACACATCACTCACAAACACTCAGAACTAAATACCATACTAACGAGGGAAGGAGGTGCAGGTGTGGACTAAACAACAGAACTGATTGGTTAATCAAAACATGTGACGGGATCATGTGACAAAAGGAGTGGGAAACAAAACCAAAACAAAACATGTAGGGGAGAAACCACCCTGTAGTGACACAGAACAAGGACAGAGTCTACAGACATTGTGACATAACCCCCTATCCATTCCACAAAGACAATTGTCCCATTCCTTTGTTCAGGTTATTACTGTGAAATAATCTGTAATTAATTTTTATTTTGATGATAAATGGAGCCAGGCTCCAAAAACAATTAACCTGTTCTAAAGTTGGTTGTCTTTACATTAGAATAATAATGTTTCCAATTTTGGGTAAAGCTACTTTTCAGTTACATTCCAGTTACCTATTGAGTTCACAAGTTTTGGGAAATCCCTAAGTAAGACAAAATGATCAGGTAAATGGAGTTCATATCTTAAAAGTAACCTATAAAACAAATAGAAAGAGTAAAGAAAATATCAATCATGGTCACCAGTAAGATATAAACTCCATTTACATGATCATTTTGTCTTAATTAGGGACTTCTAAAAACTTGTGAACTCAGCAAGTAACTGGAATGTAACTGTACAAGCTACTATACCCAACACTGAATGTTTAATAAAATCTAGAGTTAGATAAGAAATAAATAGCATTCAATACAAAGTGAATATGTCTCATATATTTAAATCAAGTTGTGATAAAATATTTGCTTTGTTGTGCATTAGAACAACACCAGACATTTAGTCATATTACAAAATAACTTATTTAATAATTTATGAACTGAAAAATGTTAAATATGTACTAACAATTTACTGCTCACTGCTATTATCAGCCGTTCCTCCATGTTGAATGTGTCCGAGCAGGAGTTTCTTCACCAAGTGACAGCAGCTAGCTGTCTCCTGTTCGGTTAATGCGGTGCGAACAGATGCAGAAGTTAACATTTTTCAACTCGGGCATCAGACGCCAATTCGGTTCAAATGCGTGAACGCACAAAAAGCAACAAATGAAATCACTCGCACATAGTGCGTGTATCACAACAGAAGCTCAATCGCCTCTTAACTGGACGTGTGAATGAGGTGTAATCGCACTAAATGCGCCTATCGCGTCGCAGGACCTTCAGACGCACGTAAACGCGTCTTTGAGTGCAGTGTTTCTTCTGCGCTCTTCTCGTCCTCTTCCTCGTTGGACGTTTTTTGGCCGCTGTTTGTAGTAGCCTTGCTGTTGTCAGCCATTTCGGTAGGAATCATTGCTGAGTAGATCACTGTCGGCTGTGGTGGAGTCCGACTGGTAGTGGTGGTCTGTGCTATGATGTGCCCGGTGATCTATGTCGATCCATTTATAGATGGTGTTCTGTTGATAATCGGTGGTGTCTCTTGTATTTTCTGATTGTCATAGACATCAGGTCCTCTTCTAACGTTAATGTATGTGAAATCATTGCCAAACTTCTCAATCATGAGTGTTTCTTGTTCAGAGACGGCCTTTTCCGCCTCAATTTTTAGACGCGAGACTTCTTCGATAATTAAAAGCATTAAATCCAACGAGCATTTATTTAATGTCACACCATTCCTTATTAAAGTCTTTGTTGTCTTTTTTTTTGGGTGCCTTCTGTATGCGGAGCCCTCGTGGGATGCGTTTGTTACGCCAGTACTCACTGAGTGTGCTCCCATGTAGTTTGAAGCATAATTCCTTCTTCTTAAGATCTAGAAGCTTGTTCTTCATTCCTTTGGTCGACAATGGTTTACTTAAATCTTCAAATTTGGGAAAAAGGATTCTTTCTGCATCAGTCGAGGAAAAGGCAAATGTCTCTGCATTATTCTCAGTTAGCAAATTAATTTCTTGAAAAGACGACATAATAAAATAGAGGCAAAGATCCAGGGTGCCAACAACAATGGAAACTATATAGATAAAGACGAGGTTGCACACCTGCCGCTCAGTTGAGGTGCAAGAGATAGGTATAGTACTGAAAAATAGAGTCTCCGCACACTGAAAATCAATGCCAAGTTTTTTATTGTTAAGCTTTCGGTCGTTCGACCTTCGTCAGAAAAACGTGTGTAGTCTGTCAACAAGATACATGCATTAAATAAGACACAACATCAGGGTAATTGATAGCACCTGTATAACAAACATAGAGAGTGCTAGAAATACTTTGATAGAGCTAATTTGTCACAATGACTTTCCTAGATGCATGTCATAGGAGGATGAGACAGAAGAACATAAATGTGACAGTTGAGTAGTCAATAAATAAATAATATGTACTGACAATATACCAAATACACTTACTCAAAAGCTCCTCAAGCAGGCAATGCTAATAAATGAAACAGACCAACATTACACGACCAACGTTATCTATCTTTTAAGATGCCCCTGTAAAATGTTATATGTTGGAAAAACTTCAAGATGCCTAAAAACAAGAATCAGTGAACATTAGAGCACGATCAGGCATAACAATCCTAATTATCCTGTTGCCTGTCACTTTAATAAATATTCACATAATGTTTCGTCATTACATTTCCAAGGCATTGAACATGTTAAACTATCAGCTAGAGGGGGTAATATAGAAAAAAGCTTGCACAATGAGAACTTTTTTGGATAAATACACTCAACACATTACACCCACAAGAACTCAATGACGATTTCGATATGAGGGTCATGTTATAGATTTGCATATCTGCTATCATAACAATAAAGTACCGCAACATAACTTGTTCCGTTTCTTACACAATGAGGTTCCTATTACATATTCTTTATATTACGGGATTATTCGCAAGGGACAAGTTAATAGAGGCCTTTAAGAGCATTTGATTACATACCCGAGCTATTGATCATGTTTCTACATGTGTTTCTTATCTTTATCTTTGAACTGTATTGACAATCTTTTGTCTTGCTCTCTCAACGTCAGCAAGACAAAAGAGATGATAGTGGACTTTAGGAAGCAGCAGAGGGAGGGCCCCGCCCCCATACACATCGATGGAGCTGAAGTAGAGACAGTTTCAGAGTTCAAGTTCCTCGGTGTGCTCATCAGCGACAACCTCACATCGTCCAGACAGTCAATCTCGGCAACAAAAACTGCCCAAAAGCGCCTATACTTCCTGAGGAGACTCAAGAAGTTTGGCATGTCTGTCAGGATTTTAATTAACTTCTACAGGTGCACCATTGAGAGCATCCTCTCAGGCTGCATTACAGCCTGGTACGCCAGCTGCTCCGCTGCTGATCGTAAGGCCCTTCAGAGGGTGGTGAAGTCAGGGGAGCGCATCATTGGCTGCTGCCTCCCCTCCGTGCAAGGCATCTACCATAAGCGATGCCTTGGGAAAACAAAGAACATTCTCAAAGACCACAGCCACCCAGGCCGTGAACTTTTCTCACTACTGCCGTCTGGTAGACGTTACCGGAGCATCAAGGCACGGACCACCAGACTTAAAAACAGTTTCTTCCCCAAGGCCATTTGGCTGCTCAACATGGAACACAGACACTGATCGCAAATCGTCTGTTGAGCACTAACACTCTCTGGTCACTTTATGCTCTCTACATCTGATGTAGCAGAATTCAAATGCACCTTTAAAAGCAATTTTCCATGCCAGATCTATAATATTTACTACTTCTACTGTTGTACATTTTCCAGATCACTGCTCAGTACATAGCGTTTTATTATTATTATTACTATTGTCATTATTATTTTAAAAAATTCTTTATATTGTTGTAATTATTTTTTTCATGCCCACTGCATAGATGCGCCGTGCCATGTCAAAATAATTTCTCTGCATAGGATGATGTATGTTATTCGATGCATATGATAAATAAACAACTTTGACTTTGACTTTGACATTGTAACCTTTATGATATAATTGTAACTTTTCTGATATAATACAAGTCTGTTTCACTTATTAGCATTGCCTGCTTGAGGAGCTATTGACTATGTGTTTTTGGTATATTGTCAGTACATATTATTTATTTTTTGACTACTCAATTGTCACATTTGTTCTTCTGTCTCATCCTCCTATGACATGCATCTAGGAAAGTCATTGTGACAAATTAGCTTTATGAAAGTACATCTAGCACTCTCTATGTTTGTTAAACAGGTGCTATCAAGTACCCTGATGTTGTGTCTTATTTAATGCATGTGTTATGTCGACAGACTACAAACATTTTTCTGACGAAGGTCGAACGACCAAAAGCTTAAAAATAAAAACACTTGGATTTTGAGTGTGAGACTCTATTTTTCAGGTTTATATACCGTACCTAAGGGGCTTGGTGCAGGTTCTCAGAATTCTGGTGATTGGGATCTGTGATGAGTGCTGCGTTCATGAGTGTGGGGATGTTGGGAATTGATGGTGTCAGGTATGGAAATGGCAGTGCTGGCATGGGAGGAGGACCTTACAAGCCCACTGTTGCCCCAGTGGTAATAATACAGGCAATCTAAAAATTAGTTCAGGTGATATGTACATTGATGAATGTGCATTTCATGCTCACATATAAATCATTCCTACTTTGATGCCTTGACTTTTTTATATCTGTGCTTATTTTAAACAATGAGTGATTAACCAGCCAAATAAGCTGGGTCCTCTCAAGAGATGGCTTAGAAAAGCTGGAATGTCCATCATTACTACCATATATTTGGCAATATAACATGTTACGGTAGCTGTTATCTATGTCTATATGTGGTTCAGATGTGGTTTGTGGACACTGTGTACACCGACAACCTCTCTCTGATCTGTGCAGCTTATATAAAGAAATCTTAAAGGTACAATATGTAGTTTTCCAAAACAATAACAAAATATGTACTTTGCATTAAAAAAGCAAACTTCACTATACCTATATCATATATATTTCTTAGTTGTGTATTTACATTATCCTAAATGTTTCCACTAACTTTCAAATCCAGAGAAATTTGTAATATAATTTGAAGACACGGGACATTTCATTTTGTCTTCCGTCAATGGCGTCATATAACCTTTGACTGCGCTAGTTGCTCTAAGTTCCAGGGAACCGCCAAACATAACGAGAATAAAGTTATAATATTTTTAACAACACATTAGTTTGTCAGTGAACATTTTTCTGCCGGAGACGCTAGATTGGAAGGTTGTCATTGACGACGATAACAAAACCCATAATCCCACACTACGTCATCCAAATACATATTTTGCTATTGTTTTGATTGAGAGCCCCCTTGTAGGTTAATATTACTTGTATCTTTTTATTGGATGATCTGCACTAAAATCACTTGTATCTCCCCAAATAATTAAAATATTTTTTATTTTATTATTTTTGTTATTGCACTTTAATTGGTAAAGGTTTTCCTTCAATTAAAAACAACTAGTTTGAAATTTATATTCCCTTGTCTTTTTTTTCACCCCACCCTAGCTGTTAAAAAAAGTAACTCTGTAAGTTTTACTCTGAGTAGATTTTTAGACTGGTAACATTACTTGTACTTCAGTCAAATTTAACTTAAGTAACAGTACTTGTACTTGAGTACAGAATTGTATTACTCTTTCCAACTCTGCCTAAAACTACATGCAAAGCACTGAAACAATAACATAAAATGACTAAGACACAAATACTTAACAATATATATATATATATATGGGTCCATGTCTCAGTCCATGTACGCCAGCCCACACTGGGCTGGACGTTACAATTATAGTTCTATGGCACACCCATTTATGCCACAGTAGGGCTCCCTGTTTTTTCATTTCATTCATTTTCAAATTCAGGTTTATTAGATTAATGGTAGAACATTGAATTTAAAGTAGGATATAGTTCTGTCAACAAATGAAAAGGAAAGGTAACCATGTATCTTTGATTATATTTATTTGTAAATTTGATTACAAATATTATTGAATTACTTATTTTGTTACACTATGAATTAATTAGAGTAATATAGCCTGACATCTTCCGCTGATTGAGAATGTATACATAGGACAAATTGTGAAGTTGGAAAAAAGTAGACAATTTAAACACCACTTTAAAGACCAGGGGCCTCATTTATAAAACTTTGCGGTGGATTTGCGTCAGAAGTGGCATATGGACGAAATATAGGACGTGCGTACGCAAAGAAATATTCAGATTTATAAAACCGTGCGCACGCACGTCCTACGCAGTTTTCCCTTTATAAATCACAATCAACTCTAAATGTGGCGCAGCTTTTGCGGCTGCATGTCATGCCCATAATTGCCCATAAATCAAAATTAATATTCATTGATTGAGAAATCATGGCAAACAGAGAGAGGAAAACCAAAAAAAGCAATTTCACTCGATGTGAAGTAGAAAATATTGTTGGCGAGGCGGAAAAGAGGAGGAAAATGTTGTTTGAAGGGCACAGTGTGCCTATTACCAATGCCCAAAAGGTGTTGGAGTGGCAAAAGGTTGGACCGTGGCCCAAATAAAAAGTGGTCAGATATCAGTTGATGTCAAAGCGTCTAGCGCTTCATCGCGAAAGTGTGTCTGCCACGGGTGGGGGAAAATTGATCACATTACAGCAACATGTATGCGTCACAAATTAATTTGACATTGGTGGAATGAAAATGCTTTCGATTAATGAAAGCATGTTCATTCTCATTCGTTGACATTATTGAAATAGCAGCGATTACATTTGGGAAACCGGACATGTGCTTTTTTGTTTGCCTGTTCACTCACCGTGTACGGAAACTTCATGTAATTATGCGACAAGCCTATTATACCGACTAACACGCCTAGCATAACCCGGCAAAGGGTTGGCTGGGATATCCCTGACCTGTCAGTCAATTCCATCTGGAAAGTGCCAGTCGCCAGAAATCCTGTTATTAGTGTTATTAAAGGCGCCAATAAATAATAGCATTAGGCTATTATTATTAGTATTATCTTCTAACAGTGCAAGATCAGCTATTGTACGTCATTGCGCATTGTGATGGCATGGCTTTTTTATAACCATCCATTTGATTGTATCTGATAATCCACAGATGTCGGTATTAATCCAATCGTAAATGGAAAATTGTTCAGCACAAATGGAATTTCTTGCACCTTTCAAAGTGACATGGGTCACGGTGGAACACATTTAAAAATGAAATGAACTAAATGCATATAAATGAACACTATGTTTCTGTATCTGATTACGACATGTATACTATATCAACAATATTACCCAATGGACAATCTATCAATTATCTATTTATTTATCTATCATCATCTATTTATCCATCTATCTGCACCACGAGACATCGACAAGAATATTAGTTTTATTTTGATTTTGTTCTGTTTACTGTATTATTTATGAGGATGAATTACATAACATGCCAATATAATTAGCCTACATAATATATTTGAGTGTTCTTTTGAGTGTTCTTTTGCATTTGCATTTACGTTACAATCTTGTTTTATATTGTTTGTATTTCTCTGCAGGCTGTTAATTGTATAATGTAAAAAAGATTTATATAAAAAAGTATAGTCTGTAGTGCGGCTTCATTCAGTAGTTGAATATGCAGTAATTACAGAATGAAATATGGAAGAGTATATTGTCCATTGCGCCAGCATTACACAGTTGTTTGTAATCAACTCTCTTCTAACCCACAGTCAGCACAACTTATGGCGGCTTGTGAGAGCAATAACTGCAAACGAAATGATTGCATCTCACACAGTGTTCATTTGTTTTATGAACTGGGCGTGCTTACTGTTTTGCGGCTGTCTTGTGGATCTTTTCCTTCATGCAGTCAGCACGAAGCTCACATGCCAGCTATATTCATGGCCCCTCCTCCCCTTCTGTGTCAAACTGGTTTATCCCATCAACATTCCAGGCAACGGTGATAGCTACAGTATGCTGTAGTAGCCTATTTTCCTATTGTTTATCCTTTATAGAATTATAAGAACCTTAAGTCTATATAATGAAAATCCACCCCAGCTACTTTATTCTCTATATTAGAGATTAGAGAACTAGAGACATTGTGTAAAACATGTTTTAATTTGTTGATGTTTAATGTAAAAAAGATTTCAACAATGACAAGTGTAGTATGTAGTGCGGCTTCATTCAGTAGTTTCAGTTTCATTCAGTTTAATTCAGTATTATTAAATGTTTTTTCCCTGTGTGTCCTGGATATATTGAAATTGGATTGTGTAAAACTTCATTTTATTGAATGATAGCCTGAGAGTGCGGCAAGCTTGTCCTTTTTTAAGCGTTGTCTTCTTGTATCCTTATCACCTAAATGCAGGTAGGCCTATTGCATAATCTCTCTGTCAACTCCATATCGATCAGTCAAAAATTACTCAACATCCATGCTCTTCCCTCCATACGCGCCACAATCTTACAAGAGTGCAATGAATGCTTTGAGGATAATTGTCGTAGTTCTCTGTCCGCGGTGTTGTATGAACCGATCGTGGCAGGCTATAGTGCTTCCATTGAGGATAACTGTGCAAACCCCCACACAGGAATGTTTCTAAATTCAGTGACATTCAAATAAAGTTGATGAACGGTTTGAAGGAAAAGATTGCATCTCACAGTGTTCATTTGTGTTATTTCGTCTATACACTGAATATAGGTAATCGTACATTCAAATAGCAGAAGCTGCAATTCTCAGGCAGATTATCTGATTCTCCCACTCTCTGATATAAAATGTAACAGTTTATCATTTTTACTTGTAAATTCAATCCCAAATGTTATTTCATTATGTGATTTGTTAGTTAGTGTAATATAGGCCTATCCAACATGTAGAATTACATGAGTAAACGTGGCAATATTGGCCAATTGTGATTTTAAAACTTCAGGATTATGGTAGCGTAGTAAACAGCCGCGGTCGGTGAATCTTAATTGGGGTGTACAGGCTCATATTACGCTCGGGACCGGAGTGAATGGAATGGTGCACAACGCACAAAACCCAGTGTGCAAAATAAAAAACACTGGGTTTTGTGCGTTGGGCACCATTCCATTCACCCCAGTCCTGAGCGTAATATGAGCCTGTCCTCCCCAATTAAGATCCACCGACCGCGGCTGGTAGTAAACAATAAATAGCCTATGTATAATAAAAATATTATTGAATTACTTATTTTGCAACATCATGTATATAGCCTAGGCAAAATGTTGAATTATGAGAAGCAACGTTTCGTAATTGTAAAATAATCAGCAACAATTCTAAAACACATGATAGCCAGTCACTTTAATTATTACATAATATTGCAAAGAATACATTTCAAAATATTTTAGGACATGATACACATTATTTAGTTTATTCTCAGCCAGGGCTAAAGATCTTTTGTCTGGGGTTATTGGCCATTCAGCCATTGACAGCATTCATTCAGTGAGAGGTGCTTAGCGCCTGGGTACCAGATAATTGGCTGGGTACCAACATTAGGAGGCGTGTGATTTTGGCGGTTTTAGTTTTAGAATTAGGGAATTAGGGGGGGAAAAAACATGGAAATCATCTATAAATAGTTTTCTGTTTGATATTTTTTTTTATTGGACAACGGAATAATGTAAAGTACAAATTGCAAAGTGTATCAGTATGGGTATGGCTTATATACTATGTGTTGATAATCTGCAGGTGTCAGTATTCAGGTGATTGCAATCTGTGGGATGTGCTGCGTTCATGTGTGCTGGGAAGTGGAGTATCTGTATCAGCTGAATGTGGTCTGTGTTGTGTGCTGTGTTTGTGTGACTTGGGCAGAGAAGCGATAACCTTCTCCAGAGGAGATGTGCCTCGACCTGACATGCGAACCCTTACAAGCAGCGACTTGGCCCACTATGCCACGTGAAACCCTTCACAAGTTGATCTGATTGTGGTCTGTGGAATGGTGTCTGCAATATGCTGGTTTTGTCATTATGACATATTTCCTGCAAAATTTGGAAATCCTCCATGATTCCTGCACGATTAATTCACAATGGATACAAATATTGCAGGCAGGGATGGACTGGGAAAAAATTTGGCCCGGGACTTTGGATGGAGCGGCCAGTGGTGGGAGGGGATGGGGTGGCACGCGCATGTATCTGTCGCTCCCCGCGTTCATCAATCATTCACTCTGGGTTTCTCCTCATTTGAATATAGAGGAACTCTCTCTCGATTTGATGGCCGGGCCAGAGCGCAGTTTTGCGGATGCAACAGCCTGTCCATTTCAGCCTGCTGTCACTTGTTTTAATACGTCCGACCGGCCGTCAAAGTAAAATGTGACGGCCCGTTTGGCCCGGAATGGACCGGCCGTTCGGGAAAACTCCCGATCCTCCCGATGACCAGTCCGCCCCTGATTGCAGGATTCCTGTATTTGTAAGGGATTGATGCTATGTGAAAAAAAAAAAAATGTTGTGCAACTCTATCTTTCTGTCCATTCTTTTGAAAGCATGTGCTTTTCATTCACATTCTCTCCCAGGGATGAGTAAGCACAAAGTACAGGAAAATGGTCTAGATGGTCTTGTCGAATTACCTCCAGGAATTTTCCCTTGACTTTAATATTTGTGTGATTTCAATGCTTTTACCTAGAAACCTAGTAATAGCAACAAACTGTATTGCATTCATTTATTTATTTGTTTAAATTCTGTAAATCTATCATGATTTAAAATCACACACTTATCTCATATGAAACACATGTATGAGTGTATCTTGTAAGACTGTGTCCTATGCCAATCCTTCAGGAAAAGCCCCAAAATAGGATTGCTACCAATACCTTTTTTATAAGTAAAACTAATGTGAATCCTATAGTGATAGAAAATCATAGCACATTATTTGCCAGATGTATATATTGTAGTTGAAGAGAAAAATACAATAATGGAATGTGCTTTAGCAGCTAGTTTCAAGTTCATTTATCCCATGGACAGAAGACCGTACACTTACAGTATATTATTGTAGTGGAATAAGAAAACAGGACAAATATGCATATCTTAAGAGCTGGCTACTGGCTGGCATTTCTCACACCTATTCAACACAAAGGGCTTCATGAGAGGAGCTAAGACACAGGACAAGGGGGGTTGAAATCATCAGCCCCACTTACTGACACCACCTGAGTGAAGACCAACTGTATACCTCAACAGCCACTGAATGTGATTGTATAGTATTTGATGTTTTTAATGCTAATGTGGGCAGCCTGGTCTTTTGTCTCAATTGTGTTAGTGCCAAGTTGGCGTCTAGGTCTGGGAATAATTCAATTAATGAAAATGTGTCAATACCATCCATAAGAATGTGATTCCATTTAGACATGACAGGAGAGTCGGGAGTGACACCTGAGTGAGGAGAATAAAAATCCCTTGTTTAGTTAGTTCTTGTAGTCAATCATAACCGATAACCTGGGCATACATCTTTGTTGCCCTAGCCATGATATTAACATAGCTTTTACGCATACTGTATAGTCAAATTGTTATTATTTAGGAGGGGGATATTAGAACAACGTATAATATTCTATATATGTTATTTGCATTCATTGCATTTGTTAAAGTGTTATAATTGTATGTCTATTGTAATACTTTGTATAATAATTATATTACTTTCATCTTATCTTCATTTACGACATTCCCAAATATTTACTATACATCTCCGGTGGAGGTGTCGTGGGAAAGACATAGTGCCTGTTTATTATTTGCCTGGCCTAACGGTCTGCTCTTAACTTGTGCCCGCACACACAGTTTAGCACACGCACATGCTAGCGAGTACAGGTCCTTCTCAAGAAATTAGCATATTGTGATGAAGTTCATTATTTTCCATAATGTAATGATAAAAATTTAACTTTCATATATTTTAGATTCATTGCACACCAACTGAAATATGTCAGGTCATTTATTGTTTTAATACTGATGATTTTGGCATACAGCTCATGAAAACCCAAAATTCCTATCTCAAAGAATTAGCATATCATGAAAAGGGTCTCTAAACGAGCTATTAACCTAATCATCTGAATCAACTAGTTAACTCTAAACACCTGCAAAAGATTCCTGAGGCTTTTAAAAACTCCCAGCCTGTTTCATTACTCAAAACCGCAATCATGGGTAAGACTGCCGACCTGACTGCTGTCCAGAAGGCCATCATTGACACCCTCAAGCAAGAGGGTAAGACACAGAAAGAAATTTCTGAACAAA
>JACXGM010002609.1:0-45927 GCA_016801145.1 Umbra pygmaea | reverse complement strand
TTGGGTGTGGATGAGGTGTGGAGCAAATGAAACTGGAATATGTAAAACGCACAAGATTTGTAAATATTGTAAATAACACAAATTGTATAAGCTAGAGATAATATTAAAATGGCATAGGTAATTGGTCTCAACATTTGGTCACGGTAGGTAAGGGTTGGGATGGGTGTGGAGTGTAGGGGCAATAATAATAATAAAAAAAAAATATATATATATATATATATGTTCATGTTTTTCTCTGAATGACGTGTGTATGCAACCGGAAGAAGATGTCTGTTAAATAAGTTTATGGTGTCTTGTAATCCCATGTTGGATGGACCAAATATTTGGCATGACACAGAAATAAAAATATCTATCTATCTCTGTAGTATTGTTCAATACATCAATTTGACTGATTTCCACATAATAACTGGTCAGTAAAATGTGTGATACTTTTTCATGATGCTTTAATTTGGGTTCAGTCAATTGTCTGATTCTTTTTTATGAACTGTAACTCAGTAACTATTTGAAATTGCTGCTTTTTTTGTTCAGTATAGTTTTGGATGAAATAGCTTGGCATAGGTGTTTAATTTTGAGTAAAAAAATTGGATGTTGGAATACAAGAGGACTTACAAGAGGCACTGTTCTGATCTTAATAATGATATAATATTAATAATATCAATATATGCAATGGGGGCCCAGACATGTATTTATTTAATAGGGGCCACAATTGCGTGCAACGGCCCCAAGTAAAATTATTGAGAATGCCATGTTTACTTTTTTGCACTGTTTAATTATGAAATATGATTGGATTGTTTAAACAAAAACACTTAGAATTACGATATTAATAGAATATTCCATATGAATACCGCAAAATGTTCAGGCATGTCACCTTTAAGCAGTTTTTCTATTCTAGCCTACTCATAAGCAAGCGAGTCTACCCTAAGAATTTGGTATTCAATTACACCCCTTTGAATGTTAAAAGGTACCATTGATATAATGTGACTGGTCTGATCAAATAAACACAAGACAATTTAGTCCAGCTAGATTTTTCAATTTTATCCCACTTTGCAGAAGAGCTCAAGCTTAGTCTAACTGAAGGGGGAACTCATGTCTACAGACCATTTTAGGTCACTACACAGACTTTTTTAAAACTCATTTCTGGGCAATTGCAGGATTTGGCTTTGTGCTTTCCATTGTTACAACTTTAAAGGTGAAAATTTCTTAAAACTTAAGCTTTCTTTTTTTCACAATTTGCTGGTTGTGATATTTGGAGCTATTTATTGCCTTGCATTGATTATTCTTCGTTTGATCTGAATTGTTAATTTGATTATTTTTTTCTGGCAATAAATAAAATTGAACAAGTTTACTACCAAGAAACAATTTGTTTAAAGAGTTTTTTTTTACATTTTTATTTACACAACAGTAAGAAGCAGAGTTTAGAGAGACAGGTAGGTTGAGGGAAACAGATCGTAAAGGCAAAGACAGTTGGCTGAGCTGGGACTCAAACCCCTGTCGCCAGGGGACATGCCCGCTCAAGAGTCGGTAGCATAGACCACTACACCAACTCGGGCGCGGACTAAGGATAATTTAACTGTAATTTTGCCAAATAATTTTTGTGTGGTTTACATGTTCCTAGACTTACCAATCCGCTGAATGCCTTAAACTCAATAGCAGATGTTTGAGCATACAACTGTTTACATGCTACATATATATTTACAGTTATCCTGGTTTTTACTCATCATCATCTGCTAGATGCACATTTACTTTATATTACTTGAAATATTTTTTGTAAATATACTGTTTATATACTGTAGCTACTGGACATATTGGATATTTAGTCATAATATTACTGTTTACATACTGCATATACACTTAGTCATTGTGCATTTCTTCCAATCATCATCCACACTAATATCTGGACCTTTGCTACTTTTTGCACAGTCTGAGTCAGATGCTAAACATAATTTTGTTGCCATGATTTTGTACTGTGCAATTACAATACATTGAATGTAATCCAATCTAGTCATAGCCAGTGTGTTTTTTACCATGAATCTATGACCTTGTCGCCTCATCAATATGATATGAACCACTTTATTTGATCATTTTAGCTTTCAGGTCACATGGGAACATTTTGCACTTTTGGGGCTAGTTCATTTGCTCCATTGCATCAGCCAAGCTCTGTTACGCACAGCTAATGTAATTCTAGATGGACTTGAAATAGTATTGAACCCTGGTCTGGCACTAAGCATTAATCTACATAAGATCATCAACTGTGGCTTTGATAAAATGTGGGTCTGCATACCAGACAACATCCCTGCAGCCAAGTAGAGGTAATCAAACCGGTAATATGCAATAACCAGAGTCATTAAAAACAAATGGTGGGCCAATGTGTTAATTAACGACATGTTACATCATCTGCTACTGGTGTTTTTTAACAGCTGCTGTATTTAAAGCCAGTGAACAGATCACATGCAGTAATAAAAAAGAAACATTCTAAGTACAATTGCAGAGTGAATGTATTTCTATTTTTTATGTCTGTCAGTAGTTTTCTAATTATCTTCACCGACGCAACTCCTCTTTTAAGTCCTTCCATTTAATTGTCAGTTTGTCATTCATTATGTCCCTGTCAGCTTCTATAATGTTGCGTGTTGCAGGTTTCTAGTTTCCAGCCTTTGTGTTTAACTTGTGAGTTGTATGCTTCTAGTTTCAAGTTTCCAGTGTACTGTATGCTCGCAAGTTATTTCTAGTACTTAGTGTTTTGTGATTTCCCACTTGGTTTTCATTTTATGTTTTGTTCTATTTTCCTTAATATTTCAGGTGTGCGCCTTGCTTTGCACAACTTTCTTTTCCATGTTGTATGCAAGAGTTTTGTTTTTGTTTTCCATTGTATTTTGAGCCTGCCTGCTGCCTATTTATACTAAACCGTGACAATGAGCATCTGCTATAATCACACATGTGGTTACGGACCAAATGATAGCACTTCACGAAAGTTAGCACAATCTCCCAGTTGGTTATGTTGTATGATTGTTTAGATGTACGAATACCATCAGTATCAATGAAATTTGGCAATGCTACAGAAGATAACATGATTTCTTAGGTTTGTAGCATGAGTTAAATCTCATAAAAAAAGGAAAGGGGTGGTGCGAGCTTTTGTGTGTTTGTGCACAGCTGAATATGATAGGCTACTTGTTCTTGTGGTGGGTTGTGCATATTAATTGTGCGTGTGTAGTGACAGGCTGTTATATTTGGGGCTGCACGTTAAAAGTAAGACACTGATTGGCCAAAACAAAACAGCTGGATGATTTAATCTGGCTCCTGTTTTCATTGGCGGAACGGCAAGCGGCTTCATCGCAAATGCGTGAATGAGCCCTATGATATTCATAAAATACAGAGTGACATGAAAGAACATAGAGCAGCAGTATATCTGTTGAGTGAAGTACAATGAGAAATTGTAGAGTGAACAGTTCACTGTTTGGGTGAATGGAGTCCGATGATGATCTGGACCTTCCTCTTGGAGTCATGGATCACAGTGAGCTTCACCTCTTGATGTACTAGGCCCTGGTGCTTGGTGGACCTAGTCAGTGTGTTGCCATACCAGTTGTCAAAACAGAGTTGAAGTAAACTGTCTAAGTGGTTTGCAGTGGTCTCTGCTGTGCATTGCCTTCATGGTCAGAGGCCGTATCAGGTCACAATTTACTTGAATCTAGACACCCTCATCAATGACATCCTGGGTTGCCGTGTTATTGTATAGCACATTATCACATTCCACCCCCCTTTTTTATTCCAGAACACAGTAAAGTGAATTAACACTTGAACCAATTATTATATTCATTTTTTTAAACTTAAAACAGTAAAACCCTGCCACATGTCCACCTACTAAGCATTCCTAGTTTTATAGTCTACATTTCACTGTCTCGTAATCAGGAAGGTAGATTGATCTGTCTCTGGCTTTCCACTCATATTAGCACTGTCCCCATACCTTGTATGTGTGATGTATAAAAATTACCTTGCCCTGAGAATGTGCGGGCCATTACGGAAACCTTTCAGCAGACGTGAGAATGTGCGGGCCGTATGCAAAGTCTTGTCTGGCTCTGTAACGTAACAAATTCTAACTGAAAAGTGCCATAACTCACCAAACTTTACAAAATAAAGTTTACACTACAATTACTGTCATACATCTATGATGTTGACTACTCAAAAAACTTAATTACCTCAGCCAATAAATAGTTGGATCATTGATGTGGACGATTCACAACAAAATGCCAAAACCCAAATGGGAAGTGCTATTAACTGTTTAATCCACCATTGCTTAATGAATTCTGTTAAACTTGAGGGTGTCAAACAAATAACAAAATCACTCAGAAAATGCATGTCACCCTCTGTATATGGTTAATATTGCATGCAGCACAGATTACATACCACAGATGAAATATACACTAATCTAAAGGATTATTAGGAACACCATACGAATACTGTGTTTGACCCCCTTTCGCCTTCAGAACTGCCTAATTCTATGTGGCATTGATTCAACAAGGTGCTGAAAGCAGTCTTTAGAAATGTTGACCCATATGGAAAGGATAGCATCTTGCAGTTGATGGAGATTTGTGGGATGCACATCCAGGGCACCAAGCTCCCGTTCCAAACATGCTCTATTGGGTTGGGATCTGGTGACTGTGGGGGCCATTATAGTACAGTGAACTCATTGTCATGTTCAAGAAACCAATTTGAAATGATTAAAGCTTTGTGACATGGTGCATTATCCTGCCTTTAGAGGATGGTACATGGTGGCCATAAAGGGATGGACATGGTCAGAAACAATGCTCAGGTAGGTCGTGGCATTTAAACAATGCCCAATTGGCATTAAGGGGCCTAAAGTGTCCCAAGAAAACATCCCCCAAACCATTACACCACCACAACCAGCCTGCACAGTGGTAACAAGAAATGATAAATCCATGTTCTTATTCTGTTTACGCCAAATTCTGACTCAACCATCTGAATGTCTCAACAGAAATCGAGACTCACTAGACCAGGCAACCTTTTTCCAGTCTTCAACTGTCCAATTTTGGTGTGCTCTTGCAAATTGTAGCCTCTTTTTCCTATTTGTAGTAGAGATGAGTGGTACCCGGTGGGGTCTTCTGCTGTTAAAGCCCATTCGCCTCAAGGTTGTGCGTGTTGTGGCTTCACAAATGCTTTGCTGCATACCTCGGTTGTAACGAGTGTATATTTCAAAGTTGCCCTTCTATCAGCGTGAAGCAGTCGCCCAATTCTCCTCTGACCTCTAGCATCAACAAGGCATTTTCGCCCATAGGACTGCCACATACTGGATGTTTTTCCCTTTTCACACCATTCTTTGTAAACACTAGAAATGGTTGTGCGTGAAAATTGTGAAATACTCCAACTTTTCCAGGGGAGACCTCTGGTGGTCGAGCTGCGGTAGTGGCCTCTGGTGGTCGAGACAGGGTCGCGGCCTCTGGTGGCCTGGAGACTGGGAAGCGGCATTCGGTGGCGGGGAGACTGGAGCGACCTCCGGTGGCCGGGAGACTGGAGCGACCTTTGGTGGCCGGGAGCCTAACCACTCTCGATAGTCCCTTTCCACTTCCGGGTCTTGTTTCATGGTGGCAATATCAGGACGGAGGTCAGCGGCCATCTCGGGACTGGGGCTGGTATCCCTCTTGGGACTGGAGTAGGTAGCCCTCTTGGGACTGGGGCCGGTAGCGGCCCTCTTGGGACTGGGGCCGGTAGCGGCCCTCTTGGGACTGGGGCCGGTAGTGGCCATCTTGGGACTGGGGCCGGTAGCGGCCATCTTGGGACTGGGGCCCGTAGCGACCATCTTGGAGCTGGGGCCGGTTTTGGCCATCTTGGGACTTGGGCCGGTGTCTTCTTGGGACTTGGGCCGGTAGCGGCGATCTTGGGACTTGGGCCGGTGGCCATCTTGGGACTTGGGTCGGTGTCTTCTTGGGACTTGGGCCGGTGGCCATCTTGGGCCGGTGGCCATCGTGGGACTTGGGTCGGTGGCCATCTTGGGACTGGGGCTGGTTTCGGCCATCTTGGAACTTTCAAAAAGGGCAGGAGTCTCAAAGACTCCACGGGGAAGAACATAGTCGCCATCCACAGTTTCCTGACCAGGAAGTCCTCATAGGAGGCTTCATATAAACCAAACATGTCCTCCTCCGAGTCGCAGAAGGCCTGTACTACTTGGAGCCCCAATACTGCAGAAAAGAAGTAGTATGTTTAGGCTGGGTCATTCTGTCACGAATAGGGTCTAGGTCGGATAAATAGTAATTCAAGGGATAGAGTGGATTTTATACTTTTAATAGAAAATCATAAGGTTGTTTGTACTAGGCTTCTATAGAGAATAACAAAACACAAAAGAATCCATTTCCTATACAAAACATCACATAGAACCTACTTTAAGAGAGAATGTACTTGAAACACAGAAAAGACAAGAGAATACCCAATAAGAGTCCTGGTAATTTCTGGATGGAGAAGGGGGACGTTACAATGAATAACAACCACCTCTTTGCCTTCGGGTCTCCCTCTCTCCACAATACACCCAAACGTGACAACCAGTATGATAAAGTAATGCATTAAAAATGGTATGTTGCTCTGGTTGATAGTTTCTGCCAAATAAATGAAATGTTAATGGTTTTTAGATTAAAACATACTTCAATACTTACACTTCACCTTGAGAAATGCAATTGAAATATAATTAATTGCTGGAGAAATGGTACCACAAAAATGCCAAAGCAACCATACATATCAGAAGGTACTTATCCAGGGAAACATAAATTCATTAAGTTCTATTACATTGCAGAGTTTCCATTATTTTTGTCCTTAACGTTTTGCTAAGTTGGTCTTTAAAGTAATCTATTACGCATGTCCATTTGATCACAGTACATTCCAAACATTCCGTAGCAATTCAATTTACAGTTAAACAATTTTGTTAGGGTTAAGATTGGGGTTATCATTCCAAAAACAGACATTTACAAATGACAAATTTGTCATCAGTCCTGTCCAGGAACCGGACTGATGACACCCACCCTCTATATGCATAGTGCTCACGCATCAGCTCGAGATCGGAATTGCAGTCACGAGACATGACAGCCTAAATACAAAGAGTCCGGAAATTATTATTCAAATTACGCAAGCAATACTGTTTCACAGTGTCAATACACTCTTAGGTTGGTACAGTGAGAGCCCTTGTCATATGTTCATGTTTAATATCTGCCTCAAGAAAATACCCCCCACACCATTACACCACCCTCACCAGCCTGAAAAACGTTTATACAAGGCAGGATGGATCCATGCTCTCCTATTGTTCATGCCAAATTCTGGCCATACCATCGGCACAGCAGAAATCAAGACTCAACAGACCAGGCAACATTTTTCCAATCTTCTATTGTCCAATGTTGTGGCCTGTGCAAACTGTAGCCTCTGTTTCCTTTTCTTAGTTGACAGGAGTGGCACCCGGTGTGGTGTTCTGCTGCTGTAGCCCTTCTGCCTCAAGTATTGATGTTCACAGATGCTCTTCTGCATTCCTTGATTGTAACAAGTGGTTATTTGAGTTACTGTTACCTTTGTATCAGCTCAAACCACTCTAGCCATTCTCCTATGACCTCTGTCATCAACAAATCATTTAGCCCAAAGAACTGCCACTCACTGGATATTTTTTGTTTTTTAGACCATTCGCTGTAGCCCCTAGAGATGGTTGTGTGGGAAAATCCCAGTAGATCAGTACTTTGTGAAATACTCAAACCAGCCCATCTGGCAACAACTACCATGCCACGTCTTGTCCACTTGACCATGTCTACATGACTAAATGCATTGATTTGATGTCAAGTGATTAGTTAAACAGGGGTACCTAAGGAAGTGACTAGTGAGTTTTAGGGCTACAGTACTTCAACATTTTTCTAAACACACTTCACTCATTCTAAATAGGAATTATTGGTGAGTGATCGCACATGCTCAGACCTAATACAAAGCTGTAATGCCCACTAAGGTTTTTACATATCCTAATAATTTAAATAAATGTTTAGAAATTATTTACATTTGACATTTTATCATTTAGCAGATGCTCTTAACCCAACCGTAAATCTCAGAATTTCTCCCAAATTACGTTCTCAGGAAACTATTTTGAAAACCTAAATTACATAAAATGCCAACATATTTAGGGTGTTTTTACGTTTCAACTGCACGTTTTGTTATTAGGCTATGTTTGTACTTCAATTACGTTGCTCCGGTACATTTCGTTTAGCGGATTTATGCGAGAACATTCCATACATTCCATCATTCACAGTTAAGGTTAGGTAGGAGGATACTAACGGTTAAGGTTAGGCATGAGGTTACTAACGGTTAAGGTTAGATATGACGTTACTAAGGTTAGGGTTAACATTACAAAAACCAACAATCGCGTGTCTGCATGACGCAAGCAATGTAGAACAAAACACACACAAAGTGCCGGTCTGGATTTGAACTCGCGAACACTGGCATGGAAGTCGCGGATTTATACGCCCATCCACCATCCTCGAGCTCCGCCCTAGCAAAAACTATGATTACATGTTTGTCTCCCTAACCACTGATATATATTTTATTGTTGTATTCATATGTGCCTGTTGATCATTCAAAATGGTCAATTTAAATGGTAAGTGCCTTGAAGATTCTTAAATCAATTTGTTAGAAGAGGTTTGAATATCAATTAAATCAATTAATAATGCATTTTATTTGTTTATTCAACTCAGACTTATCTAAAACATAGCAGTGGCTTATTAAAACTAGCCATTCCTCATTCTCTGCCACTTTCATAGTTACTCTGATAATGGCTGTGTCTCTTTTGATAAAACACGTTTGCATATCATTTCACACATGGTTAATTAATTTCTCGAGCTCTGTCGCAGCATTAAATAGTGCTGCTTTCCATCCTGCTGAATCTGCTCTGTAATTAAATTCCAACCAGAAACTGCCTTTGAGTAGTGGTTTGACTGAAAGAATATTCACAGACCACAATAGGACTCAGCTAATTCTTTTCAGCCAGTCACTATTGCTTAGAAGTTTGTATTGTTTTATGTTTTCTTTTCTGGAGATAACTCATCAGTACAGAGTGTTTCTCTCATAGCTCAAGGAGATTGCATAGAACAAAGAAGGTTCATGGAAACTAACTTCAGCCTTAGTATAACTTTGTCTCAATGCTATGCCTTATCCACTCAACTACAATCAACAGCCAAATGACCAAAGAAGCCACAGCCAGAAAGTGTGCCATTCAAAATCATCCCCAGTACCCATGCTTTTAAGCAACTACTGCTTAATTGAAAAAAACAATGTTCCCCCTTCCTTTAAAGGCATGGACTAGCAACAAAACACCAGTGCAGTGCCCTGTGCAGCCAAATAACATATTGTAGATGCGTCGAAATTTAACTTGGTAATCCTGTTTGTCCTTCTGTTTGTCCTTGTGTGTTATAAATAGCATCTCTTATTGATACATAGCATCTCTCTGTTTGCATACATGCATGACCTCCACCTACACTTGTGTCTGTTCTTCAAAGACTTGTCTCATTACCAGTACCCGGTGAGGCTGGGAAGCCAGCATTAGATGAGTGTATAACTATGCTAGCCTCTATTTGGTTGGATAGCCTGATCTCCATTCCCCGTGACACTGTGGATTGTGTCAGCACTGCCTGTTTACTGCATCATTAACAATTTGCTCTCTTGCAGTGTCTGTTTACAGTAGCCAGAGAGGCTTCAATGTCCATGGACATGTGGTAGAGACAAGCTATCTGGGCTGGAGTAGTGCATGGGGGTCTTCTATGAATAGAATGTCCCTTGCCCCCAATGTATATGCAGAGTGCTGCTTCCTGGATCATGGTCACAAGATGCCTCTACATGGTTCTGTGGCTCTAAAAGGCTGTCACAGACTATGATATAAGATGGTTTTCATCTTACTACACGTGTATCTGAAAAGTAGGCCTAGATTACAAGTTAACAGTCTTGGCACAATTGCAGTCATGAAATGGTTTCAGTCAAAAATATTGTGATGCTGCTGATTGAAGTGTTTTTTGCCAAGCCTCCTTTATTATTTCCTTGACAATAACAACGGCAGCTGACAGCTGGTAATATGTCTGTATGATCATCCCCGTCCACTTAGTATATTCTTTTCAACTTTGTACAAACACATGCACACCTGGGTTTTGTACACTTTTGATTGAATTACTGCTTTGGTGAACATGACACACTGAAGATTGGCCCTTGTCTTTCCTAACAAAACACAATATGCCACCTTGATCATGGTATTCTGTTGAATAACTTGCATGCAAAAGTTTAGGCACCCCTGACACATTCCATGATTTTCATTTATAAATAATTGGGTATTTGGATCAGCAATTGCATTTTGACACAGTAGTATGGTAGTGAAATGAGGTTCAATGGATTAACAGAAAATGTGCAATATGCAACAAAGCGAAATTAGACAGGTGCAAACATTTGGGCACCCTTGTCAATACCTGTAACTACCTAGTATTGATTAATTGGAACACACAATTGGTTTGGTGAGCTCATTAACCCTTGCACTTCATAGACTGATGCATCCAATCATGAGAAAAGGTATTCAAGGTTGCGAATTGCAAAGGTATTGTTCTCTTTGACTCTCCTCTGAAGAGTGGCATCATGGGGGCCTCGAAACAACTCTCAAATGACCTGAAAACAAAGATTGTAAAACATTATGGTTTAGGGGAATGCTACAAAAAGCTATTGCAAAGATTTAAGTTGTCAGTTACCCCTGTGAGGAACATAGTGAGGAAATGAAAGACCACAGGCACAGTTCTTGTTAAGGCCAGGAGTGGCAGGCCAAGTAAAATATCGGAGGGGCGAAGGCGAAGGATGGTGAGAACAGTCAAAAACAGGCCAGAGACCTCATCTTGCTGTGCATCGTTCAACAATTCAGCGCACTTTGCACAAGGAGTATCTGTACTGGAGAGTGATGCAGAAGAAGCCTTTTCTGCACACATACCACAAACAGAGTCGCTTGAGGTATGCAAACGGACATTTGGACAAGCCAGCTCATTTTGGAAAAAGGTGCTGTGGACTGATGAAACAAAGATGGGAGTTATTTGGTCATAACAAGGGCCGTTATACATGGCGGCAAAAGAACAAAGCGTTCCAAGACAAACACTTGCTACCCAAAGTAAAATTTGGTGGAGGTTCCATCATGCTGTGGGAGTGTGTGCCCAGTGCTGGTACTGGGAATCTTGTTAAAGTTGAGGGTCACATGGATTCCACTCAATATCAGCAGATACTTGAGAATAATGTAAAGCAGTCATTGTCAACTGCCGGCCCGCGGGCCAAATCCAGCCTGCCAGAGATTTCCATCCGGACACCAGAATTATACTGAATTCAGGAATAGCCTAGGAAAAAGTATGTGTCTATATTTATTTATTTAAAAAAAAAAGAAAAAAAAATGTTTTGTTGCAAATGAGGCACACGGGTACAGCATTTCTAAAAGTAGGCACTATGAATAAGTACTTATCGGTCCATTCTTCATTAAAACTACGGTTCTCTGAATCAACTTTCCGCTTTAGGCTCTTTGAGAGTGCCATTTTTCATTCAAATATATTGAGAAGGCCTTTCGTCTTCTAGTGTTCTCCACAAACTACGACCTGCTTTTGACAGTGATGGACAGCTTGACAGCTTCACAAATATAAAGCCTAAAATATCGCTATCGCCCCCAGGTGGCTTTCTACAGTACAGGTAATATGTACAGTTGCTGACATGGGCAAACGTGTTGCAAATGCAAATTGCAGCAAAAACGGGAAGGTGCAAAACCAAAAACTTACAAACTCACAAAACAAATGCCAAAGAAAAATAATAGTAATAACATATTACTTAGGATACAATACTTATTTTATATTACGAGCATCTGGCCCTTACAGTCTCTGCAGAGAAAAATTCTAGCCCTTGTACAAATATAGTTGATGACCCCTGATGTAGAGGAATCAGTCACAAAGTTGAAGGTACGCCAGGGCTGGATATTTCAACAAGACAGTGACCCAAAACAATGCTCAAAATCTGCTCTGGCATTTATGCAGGGGAACAAGTACAATTTTCTGGAATGGCCATCCCATTGCCCAGACCTAAGTATTATTAAAAATCTGGTGATTTCAATCAGGCATGCTCAGCAACCATCAAACTGAACTGGAGGTGTTTTGCAAGGAGTAATGGTCCAAAATACCTTCATCCAGAATCCAGACACTCATTACAGCTTATAGGAAGCGTCTAGAGCAGGGTAAGTCAATTCTAACCCTACGAGGGCCAGAGCCTGCTGGTTTTCTTTTCTACCTCATCATTAATATATCAACTAAATATTGATGTGATATTTCTGTTGGGGTGCCCACATTTATGCACCTGTCTAATTTTGTTTTGATGCACATTGCACATTTTCTGTTTATTCCATAAACCTCATTTCACTACTGAAATATTACTGTGTCCTTCAGTTATTTGATAGATCAAAATGAAATTCCTGATCCAAACACCCAATTAGTTATGAATGAAAATCATGGAAATTGTCAGGGGTGCCTAACCTTCTGCACAGGACTATTTATATATATATATATAAGTTATTAAATAAACTACATCCTTGGCTAATACACTCACCTGAAACCTATACGTCGACAATAGACTTTGGCCTAGATGACTTCTGTCATACAGGAAATCATAGCTGCTATTTGTTTTTTATATGGTAAAAATCACTGATGTGTTTCATATGCAGTATGTACAGTAGGCCATATTTACTAGAAACAGATGCTGCAGTGTGGAGGGTAGTTTTGGTCACTACACACACAGCTTGATGGATCATAAAGCTAATTTAGCCCATAGGGATTAGGCTCCTTGTATGCATTCACAAACACGTTATCACTCTGTGTGCAACTCTACCTAGAGTATTCAGTTTATTTTTCTTCCAGGCACTGGGCGATTACCCTCCATCAGTGGTATATTTACAGTACCTACTTTTTTTTTTACATTGATACATTTCAGTCTGGCCATTCACAGTGTTAAAGCTTTCATATAAAAAAATGAAAAAGACACCACATCGCTGCATTGCGTTACTTACTGCACAGCTCTGCTTGCATATGTCATGTTATATGCTCCACTGGAAAAAAATGATAAATATTTAATCTATATCAAAAACATGTTTTCTACCAGAAGGCAGTTGGGTATGGTGGAGTTTGTGGTGAAAAAATGCCCAAAGACATATTTCTGTTTGAAAGGTGGACTGTTGGGTTAATTAAAATATTCTTATGACTACTGCACTTTACATTATAATTTTGTTGTTTTGTGTTTTAAACATCACTTCCTCAAAACACTATAAATCTATAAAAATTTAACGATTCTTCTGGGTATTAGGGAATACGTTTTAGGATTTGACTATGGGTTCCTACGTAGGTCTTATGTGTAGATGTGTATGATGGTTGATTCTGTAATCACCATGGAGTTTTGTATGCCATTTTTGTTTTCCCGCTCCCTGGACACCAGCCATCCCCAACATCCTGATCTCTCATGAACACATCCCACAAATACAGATTCCCATTCCCGGACACCCGTACTTCCCAATCACCATGGATCCCATGAACAGGTTACTCAAACCCAGATCTCAATCACATGAATTCTGTACACCTGTGTCTTGTTATCTGTTAGTATACTGTATATTCCTGTCTGTTTGTTCTGTTCCTTGTGAGGTATTGTTCGTTTATGACATACTGAGCACTTCATTTCTGTCTTTTGAGCTGTGTACCGTTTATCTGATCTGGCCTGTTTTTGCCTTGTGACTACTTCTTTTGGATCTGCCCTTCTGTGCCTTTGCCCAGAGTCTATCTATGTACCGAACCCTGAATATCCTTGGAATCTGGTATTGTACTGATTGGAACTGTCTGTGTACCAAACCCTGCCTGTCTTCTGAGGATCCCTGCATCCTGGTCTTGTCAATCTGCAATATCCTGTGTACCGAACCCTGCTTTCATGACCACTGTTCTGTCATAATTGTGACTATACACAATGTCTTTCTTCAAAACATATAAAAATCCTATTTTATTTAAATTATTATTTTCAATATGGGTAGATACAAAAAAAGGGAAAACAATATACTGTATTATCTGGAAAATTAATTGAGACAAAGTTAAGATATAGTTCTTGCTTTAGGTCTTTCAGTTTTCCTTGTGTGATGGTTGTCAAAACATGATCTAAATATTTGTGGTGTTATGGTTAAACAGAACTATATTAAATAGGTCATAATAGTTTATAATGACTAAACAGCTTTCAAACATGGTTGATTTTGCTACTCATTCATTTTTTATTTTTTATTCTGGCTTCTTGTTAACATCCTTGTAGGAGTTAGTTATGATGAGACTTGCTACACCATGTCAGCCTTTAAAGAATATGCCAGAGTGCAATATATCTCAATATATCTCCTTTCATATTTAATGTCATTATCCCAAGCCGTGGTAATAAGCCTAGATATATATCCCCCTGTTTCCTAGCAATGGTGTGTGAATGAGAAGAAGCAGTGGGGCCTCCTGCATCTGAATTTATCGGAGCTGATCAGAAACACAATTATGCTCTCTCATAATAAACCTTGGTTAAGTGGATTTTAGAATGCATTTATTTATATTAAATCTATTACTCTGACAGTAATGGATGTCTTTCATTAATGAATGAACGATTTTGCCCCGGCTTGGCTTTCTTGTTCGGCAACTTAAAACCAATTGATAAATGAAAACTTTTAGGAGATCGTATTGAGCAATTTGGAAAAATGCTGCCAAGAGACAAATTGCAAAAAAAATAATCCACATTTTCAACCCCCTCCCTTCAGTATTCCAGTTTCTGGCTCGTACATTCAATCTAATTGAAGAAAATCTAAGGGTCCTCCCATTGATTTTTTTTATTTTAAAAACATTAAATATGCATAGCTCTCTATGGTCTACATAATGAATATCTCATGTGATGGGGAGTGATTTGTAAATATTGTATTTATGGAGAATGGAGGACTAGAGTGTGGATGGAGTGTTTCAACGTCACAGGTATAGGACTTATTGACAGTATTTTCTCTGGCTGCAAGTTTGTTCCATCTTTCTGGCTGCCACCATCATGGCCTTTAAGTAGGATATAGTTGCCTTTTCGAATTAAAAGATTAAAAGAAATTATCCTTGCTGCTCCAAACATTACCATGTTAACTTTAAGTGGTGCCTGTCTTGTATGGAGTGCTTTGAACCTAAAGATCTTTGTATTGACATTGACCCAGATGGACTGAAAGGGTTAAAAAATATGGTAGGAACTTCATTGAGTAAGTCTAAAACACAGAAAATGTACCTATTATTGAACAAAATATTAGTCATGGTAATATACGCTGATCTAAAATAATTAAGGGAACACTCAAATCACACATCAGGTCTCAATGACTGAAACATAGTAAAGATCAAAAACTTGAACTGTACATTGTGTAATTTGTTGAGAACAAAATGACCTAACAAAGTTAAGAGGAAACCAAAATCACCAACAAATTAACTAGTCAAAGTCGCACTGAATATCAAAAAATCATAGGCAGTTCCAACTTGTGTGAATTTCATCACACCAACTCATAATGTGACTCAGTAATGTGTATGGTCCCTACAAGCCTGTAGGCACCATTATATGACATCCCAGAGGTTCTAAATTGCATTCAGGTTGGGGAACGTGAGGGCCAGTCAATGGCATCCATACCTTCATCCAGGAACTGCCTACACACTTTGGCCACATGAGGCCAGGAATTGTCATGGACCAGGAGGAGCCCAGGGCCCACTGCACCAGTGTAAGATCTGATGATGTTTCTGAAGATTTCATACTGGTGCTTAGCAACAGACAGGGTACCATTGGATAGCACATGGAGATCTGTGCGACCCTCCAAGGATAAGCTACCCCAGACCATCACTGACATACCGCCAAACTGGTCATGCTGGATGATGTTGCAGGCAGCATAGCGTTCAACACGGCATCTCCAGACTCTTTCACATCTGTCACATGCTCATTGTGAACCTGTTCTCATCTGTGAAGAGAACGGGGTGCTAATGGCGGACGTGCCAATTCTGGTGTTCTCTGGCGAATGCCAATCAAGCTGCATGATGCTGGGCTGTGAGCACAGGTCCCAGTAGAGGACATTGGGATCTCATGTCACTCTCATGGAGTCTGTTTCTGACAGTTTGGTCAGAAACATCCACAACAGTAGCCTGCTGGAGGTACTTTCGTAGGGCTCTGGCTGTGCTTTTCCTGTTTCTCCTCACACAAAGGAGAAATAACGGGCAAGTTGATGCCCTTCTTCGGCCCTGTCTAGGTCTCCTTCTGTAACGGCCCATCTCTGACTGGGAGACACTGCAAACCTTATTGCAATGGCACATATGGATGTGCCATCCAGGAGGAACTGGACAACCTGTGCAACCAGTAGTGACAAAAACACTAGAAAAATGCAAAACTGAAGAAGAATCTATCAGGAATGATCAATTAATTGTCTATACTGTGGTGATTGCGTGTAACTCTAATTTATTTGAGCCATGTATACTTACAGCAGACCAAATTAGTCCACTGCATTAGAAAAATCCTACACAGAGCCCATGATATGGAACAACAGATGAGGTATTACAAAATGGCATCTGGGCCACAGACAGTTGACAGGAGCCTTTATACTCATCAGAAGTACTGTAAAGCTGGAGATCATATAGTTTAGTGGAGATGGATTATGATATAGATTTTTTTATTTCTCCACCAACAGTAAAACATTTCAAATGCTGTCACATTTTATTGTTAGAAAAATAACTAAACACCCTAATCAGATGGCAATATTAATAGTAACAAGCAGCCACCATCTGGTTAAATGTGCAAAGCTGGCTATATACTCTATATATAAAGACATGGGCAAAAGTATTGGTATTCTTTCATTTTTTTTAACTCAACATTGTCTCTGAACTATAAGAGGAATATTGCATTTTACAGAAAGGTTTCAGCGTAATTCAATACAACCATAATTTATTGTATGTAGTATTTGTCAACATACAGCTTTAATAAAGAAAAATTTAACTGTGTAAATATTTGGATGAACAGAAATAGATTGAACTGAAAAGGTTCCACAGACATGTGACTAACAGAAATGGAATAGTATGTCTCAGAAAAAAAGAGGGGTCAAAATCAAATGTAAGGCAGTATATGGTGTGGTCACTAGCTGAAATGCATTTCCTCTTCATGGACTGCACCAGATTTGCCAGTTCTTGCTGTGAGATATTACCATACACTTCCACCAAGGAGGTTCCTGGACCTTTGTGAGGAGGCACTCATCCAACATGTCCCAGACATGCTCAATGGGATTGAGATCCGGACTCTTTGAATGCAGAACACTGACAAAAATGTTACTTTTGCCCAGAAACAAAATTTATATCGAGTTTGAGTTACTTAGTATCCCATTCAACAAAATAAACTTAGTCCCTGGGCAAAATATATATACATATATACATATCACTGATTCTTGGGAAATTGGATAAAACAGGTTTTAATTTTGAAAAAAAAAGTTTGTTAAATTTCAAAATCTGAAGGTATATCATTATAGACCAAGGTCCTGGTTGTTCAGCAATGTACCGGTGCAACCTCCTCATTTTGTATTTTCATCATGAAATAGGCATATTTCCAGTTATTACTTTGTCAGTCAAAATAAAAAGCAAACAACAAATGTATTCTGTCTAATATGTATTTAGAGTTTTTAAATCATTATTTGGCATTCTTAGTATGCATATATGCTGTTAAATTTTGAATATTCTGTCTAATTCGTTTCATTTTAAAATCTGATTTTTATACCATTGGATATAATTTTTTATTAAAATATGTTTGCTAATTAGAGATTAGAGAAATCATTTCACTATTTTGTTCTCCCAAAGAGTGCATGATGCAGCACAAAATGTGACTGATAATAATATACTTTTAACACAGGGCTAGCATCCAGTTTGGCAAAGTGATGCAAATGCGGAAGTGCCTTAAACCTGCATTCTATCTGTATTCCAGCTGGGGGCGACACGTGTGGTTATAAAAGGGGTTGGTTTCTGTAGAAGTTAATGAGAAAGTTAGTCACTTCTCACTTGATTTATTACCTCAGTAAATATTTTCATAATGAGTTTATGGTCTCAATCACTAGCTTTAAGTCTTCTGCAAAACAGAATGATATTACATTTTTTAACTATGGTCTCGTTGTTTTTTTTTAGAGAGTGGCTATGATGTGATAGATATTGACTGTGCCAGTGAACATGTGTAACGTAACATAGAGCGTAGGCAGCGTTGCGAACTCTCAGCTAATGTCATGGTTAATGCTGTGTCTAAGCCAGTTTTAGTATTTTTTCATAATGAACAGTACAAGCTCATGTTACAAATTTATATATATTCTATATATTATTTTATATTTATATATTTTGAAGATAAATTTAAATGTGAACTAATTTCAAAAATGTTCCTTTAGAGCATAAAATGAAAACAGGCACTTTATAATGTAATAGAATTAGAATTAACTAAATGTTTTAACTGATTTTTTTATAACTCAGTCTAACCAGTAGCTATACCCCACCTCATTCCTTTCTGTTCACGTGCACACAGTACACGTATCATGCTTGCCAGATAAATGTATTTTCATATTCCTCAAAGACTAGTCATGGCCACTACATCATCGCCCTCCCTCTCCTGGGGCCTCATTTATACATGTGGCGTATGCACAAAAGAAGGCGTACGCCGCTCTCTACGCAATAATTGGGATTTATAGAAAACTTGACGGGAAAATGTGCGGTCCTTCACGGCAACTCTGACCCATGCGTACGCACAAAAACGGATGAAATGAGAAATGGTGACATTGCCGGCAGATTGATGAAACACGTGAAACTGTCTGAAACTGCAGACCGTTGTGTAGCTAAATGAAATCGAAATACTGCCTCTCATTAATAATATAAACATTTCACAAAGCCATTCTCACAATCAACAGCCTGTGGTGAAATACAAATAAAATAAAACAAGATTGTAGCCAACGTAAATGCAAATAAAGACACATTTGCTAAAAACACTGAAATATGTTCCGTAGTTAAATTGGCATGTTATATAATTCATAAATAATACGGTAAACAGAACAAAATCATGTTTAGAAACTGATATTCTTGTCGATGTCTCTGTCTGGCGGAGCAGAAAGACAAATAGATGATGATAGATAGTATATGTCGTCATCAGCTAAAGAACCAAAATGTTCATTTGTACGCATTTATTTCGTTTCATTTTCAAATGTGTTACATTGTAACGCATGTCTTTTCCATTTTGAAAGGTGCAAAAAATTCAATTTACGTAGAACTATCCCATTTACAATTAGATTAATACCGACATCTGTAGATTATCAGATACAGTCAAATGAATGGTTATAAAAAGCCATTCCATTCCAATGAATATTGACACACAATGACTGATCTTGCGCTGTTAGAAGATAGTAATAATAGTCTAATAGTGAATTTTATTTAGTGGTGCCGTTAATAATAACAGGATTTCTGGCGACTGGCACTTTCCAGAGCGAATTGGCTGACAGGTCAGGGTTATCTCAGTTTCCCAAATCTATCAGTGACTGTACTCATATTGCCATAAGGGCACCGAATGAGAAAGAAAATGCTGTCATTAATGGTAAGCATTTTAATTCCATCAATGTCCAAATAATTTGTGATGCAAACATGTTGCTCACTAATTCAACTAATCTTCTTCCAACCGTGGCAGACTTTTGCGATGAAGTGATAGATGCTTTTTGACATCGACTTTGATGTCTGACCACTTTTTTTATTTCGGCCATGGTCCGACTCTCAGGCTGCGTCATTCTTAGTGTTTGCAAACTTTTGCCACTCCAATGCCTTTTGGCATTAGTAATGGCCACACTGTGCCATCCAAACAACATTTTCCTCCTCTTTTACACCTCATCAACAATAATTTCTATTTCACATCGAGTGAATATTAATTTTGGGGCGTTTCACAGACTATTTATTTCGGTAATTATGGGCGTGACATGCAGCCGCAAAAGCTGTGCCACATTTAGAGTTGATTGTGATTTATAAAGGGAAAACGGCATAGGTCATGCATGCGCACGGTTTTAGAAATCTGAATATTTCTTTGCGCACGCACGTCCTAGATTTCGTCCGTACGCCACTTCTGACGCAAATCCACCGCAAAGTTTTATAAATGAGGCCCCAGCTCTTTTAATTTCTGTAGATAATCTTAATTTTGCACCTGTAGGTCAGTTTTTTTTATTTAAGTATTTAGAAAACTCCTTGATGACAGGTTAACAATGCACTGGCCAGGCAAGTACCATACACACATATAGTATAAACTCATTAGGCTGGGCATGCTCCGACCAGGTGTAGTGAGCGCTATTGGAGCGGTATTGAGCGAGAGCCTTATATACATATCGCTCTGCACTCTAGTCAAACGAGGTCTGCTCCGCTCCTCGCTTCAGCTCCGCTCACATACTCTGCTGGCTATATGAAATAGAGTTGATATCATTCAGGCTACACTATTATTTGACAGATCTTGCTCACAGCTGCACTGATGGATTAACTATTGCAACTTTGGTTAAAAAATACATTATTCCTGATTATTTTGAACTAGCCTAGTAATAACCTCTTATAAAATATAAATTGAAAGCCTAATACAATTCTACTTCTGTTAGGTGAAGAGCAGTGACTCTGGTGCCCTGTAATACAGCAATAAAAACCATAGCAACAAATGAAACAAAATTTAATATATAATATAGCCTCAAGCGGCGATTTGCGGGTTCAACCCTTTTTTCTCAATAGCGACTTCAAAGTCATTTCACACAAGGTTTAACATTGTTACAAAACATATCCTATCATTTTTATGATCTATAGCTTGATTTATGTAATTCCACATAGGGGCCAAATCAAGTTATTCCCCGTGCACCGTTCTATCCACTACCGGTAATGGGTGAGCCCTTTGAGCGGGTTATAATCGACTGCGTTGGCCCCCTTCCGAAAACAAAGTCAGGCAACCAGTATTTATTGACTGTGATGTGTTGTACTACGAGGTATCCAGAGGCAATCCCCCTCCGTGTTATTACCGCTAAGGCGGTGATTAGAGCATTGATTAATTTTTTTACCACTTTTGGTCTGCCAAAGACATTGCAATCCGACCAAGGTTCCAACTTCACCTCCCAACTGTTTGCATCAGTGATGAGAACGTTGGCTATCAAACATCAGACCTCCAGCGCGTATCATCCTGAGAGTCAGGGTGCACTTGAGAGGTGGCATCAGACTTTAAAAGGCATGCTCAGGAAATACTGTATGGACACTAAGTCAGACTGGGACGAAGGGGTTCCATTTGAATTATTTGCGGTTAGGGAAGCAAAACAAGAATCCTTAGGGTTCAGCCCAGCGGACCTGGTGTTTGGTCATACTGTAAGGGGTCCTTTAAAGGTGCTAACGGAGCAAATGTTGGATCCTAATCCAGTTAATACTGGGAAGAATTTATTGACTTATGTGTCTAAAACTCGTGAGAGGCTACACCATGCATGCACTTTAGCAGGGGAGTCTCTCTCTGCCGCCCAATAGCGGATGAAAGTAAAACATGATAAGAAGTCTGTGAGCCGAGTGTTTTCGCCCGGTGATCAGGTGTTAGTGTTGTTGCCGTTGCCTGGTTCAGCTATGTCAGCTCGGTTTTCTGGGCCCTACACGGTGGAAAAACGTATTAGTGAAACCAACTACATAGTTAGAACTCCTGATCGTAGGCGTTCGTTGCGTCTATGTCATATAAATATGTTAAAAGAGTACCTTAAAAAGGATTCATTTCCCAGTCCGAACTGGTCCAGCCAGTCCCAAAGTCCAGGACAGGTGACTGGTCTAATGATAACAAGGGCTGAGCCTGAAGAGGACACAGACAACGGATTAGAAGGGCATAAAGCCCATCTGAAATGTGAACGTTTAAATAACTCTGCTATATTGAAGGTGTTGCCCACCATAATGATACACTTGGAGAGGTGGAAGCAGAACAAATGGAGAGGCGCACAACCATGCTAAAACATGACGTGGATATCGGAGACGCCGGGCCTATCATACAACATCCATACCGCATCAATGCACACAAGAGAGAGGTAATGAGGAAAGAAGCAGACTATTTACTTGAAAACAATATGGCGATACCGAGTAGTAGTCCTTGGAGTTCCCCATGTATCCTGGTGCCCAAGCCGGATGGTACATCGAGACTCTGCACTGACTATAGACGTATAAACATGGTCACCAAACCCGATTCTTACCCGATGCTGCGCATCGATGACTGTGTGGATACCATTGGTGCGGCAGTGTATGTTAGTAAACTAGACATGCTTAAAGGGTATTGGCAGGTGCCGCTTACCCCACGTGCTTCTGACATCTCGGCGTTTGTTACGCCCAATGACTTTTTGCAATATACCGTAATGGCTTTTGGTATGCGTAACGCACCGGCTACTTTTCAACGTTTAGTCAATGTGGTTTTAGCAGGCGTCTCAAACTGCACGGCTTATCTGGACGACATTTTGGTTCATTCCTCGACATGGGCGGAGCATATGTCAACACTGAAGGCAGTGTTTCAGAAATTGCAAGCTGCGTCCATAACCCTCAATCTTGCCAAATGTGAGCTAGGGAAGGCTACAGTCACTTACTTAGGGAAGGAGGTGGGCCGTGGCGTGGTGCGGCCAGTGTCCCAGAAAGTGGAGGCTATTGTTGCATACCCTGTGCCTACTACCCGGCGCCAACTACGCCGATTTGTGGGTATGGTAGGGTATTATAGGACGTTTTGCAGAAACTTTTCCACTGTAATAGCCCCTCTTACATCACTGATTAGCCCGAAGGTGGAATTTGTGTGGACAACAGACTGTCAGCACGCATTCGATTCCGCCAAAGCTTTGCTGTGTACATCCCCTGTTCTCGCTGCGCCAGATTTTGCAAAACCATTTAAAATGGAGGTTGATGCCAGTGGCGCAGGTGCTGGGGCGGTTTATCTCCAGGAAGATGATGAAGGTGTAGACCGTCCAGTGTGTTATTCCTCAAAGAAATGTAGCCCATGCCAAGCTAGATACTCCACAGTGGAGCAGGAAACATTAGCCTTGCTACTTGCTTTACAGTTTTTTGAGGTATATGTTGGTTTGATTACTTTGCCGGTGGTGGTCTTCACTGACCACAATCCCTTGGTGTTTCTGAACAGAATGTATAATCACAACCGTCGTTTGATGAGGTGGGCGTTGATCATACAGGCTTTTAATTTGAAGATCCAGCATATTAAGTGTTCCGATAATGTTGTTGCAGATGCTTTATCCCGCGTCTGATGATGGGGAGTCAGCCATTAGTGTTGACGGGGTACTACTGCCTATTGTGGCATATTGTGTACTGGCTTGTACTGGTGGCTTGGATACTACCCATGTATTAGCCTTATGACGGAAACCTGTTGTTTGTGTCTTTTTGTGGTGGGCGTGTTACGTCCCCTAGTGTAGCTGTCCTGTCTGTGTTTGTTTTGCTCTGTGTGTCTCTCGCTGTACAGGTGCTGGCCATCCTCATCAATCAATCATCACTTATCACTGACTCCTCCCCTTCGTTATCCAGTACAGCTGAAGCCAATCATCATATCCCATCATGCCCTTCTGTTTGAGTATAAATGTTTGTCTTGTGTGGTAGCTGGTAGCTTACCAGGAGTTTATGCCGTAACTCTCTGTTGGCTCATATTTGGTTTTCAAGTCTTTATGACAGAGCTAGTTTGACAGTTTGAAGAGTGTGTGTTTAATTATTTAGAACTGCAGAATTGTATTGTATTATTGTGATTGTGTACATTACTAATTATTTTCCCTTTTGTCTTTTCCCAGTGGGGGAGAGGAACACGTGGGAAGTGTCAGGCCAGACGCCCATGGGCTTACACCACCCGTAGGGATAACTCCATTGTATATGTACACTAGGTTAGATCTGAGCACCCACTCCATGTATTTTTGTTAGGGTGCCTTGACCGTGTGCCAGATAGTTTAAGCGTTGTGTTTAGTGGGTTAGTTAGGTTAGGGGTGGGGTGTTCTTTATTAGTTCTTTATTTCGGTTCTGCTCAGCCTCTCCTCCCAAACTATTATTTAAATACTGTGGCAAATAAAGCCCTTTGTAGAACGGTACATTATTGTTTCTGTGTCCTTGCTTGCAACCACGACTTCATACTCCTTTCTCCGACCACTTGGCCGGCGAGGTGTGGCATCCCTCTCCCCTCCTGGGGAGGCAGTACGTAACATCATTATATATTTAAAGTGCCCCCTAGTGGTCAATTTGAATGAGACAAGCAGGGTGTGGTTCAGTTACTTATTAAGAGATTTGTCATGATTGGAGAATGAATATGCAATTAATAGTAACATTTGTGTATTGCCACCCACCTATCTCGCGCTTGTAGCGCCCCCTGGTGGTGCATGTATATGAAACTGTCTGGGTATGTCTGGGTCACTTATCTGAACATATCCTGTGAGTTTTGTAATGAATGGCCTTATGGTTGCTCATTTATGTTCATTAATGTCCAGAGCCACACCCCTTTCAAAGTTCATTGGTCAATAACTTGAAAAGTAATTGAGATATCAACATGGTTTATTCAACTTGTAATACACTTGGTCCAATGATGATTCACAGAAATTTTGGTGGCAATCGGAGCTATGGATTAGGAGGAGATGCCAAAAATTAAAAATGGTGGAAATTTTTATTAGGCGGACCTTAATGGGCCTTAAGTGGTCTACTGTTTTGTAGAGCACACTGAGCTGCATCTGTGTGAGAAATTTCAAGTCAATCGGACTTACGGGGTGAGGGGCGTGGCCTTTCAAAGTTTACATATTGATGCCTTAATTACAGCGCCACCATGTGGCCGATTGGGTTCATATTTCTACGGAAGCACATGCACACCATTTCCAGTTATTCCCCCAAGTTTCATGTTTCTAGCTCATTCCAGCTCACAGGAATTTTAGCCGGCGTGGCAGACAACAGATAATAATAATAACCATTCAACACAAAAACAATAGGGTTCTACCACTTCGTGGTTGAACCCTAAAAATATTAAATAATATACATATATTTAAACAGACAAACAGTTAAAAACACATAAAGAAAATAACTCATATTTAATTCAAAAGTCATGTAATATACATTTCTATTTGTTTTAGAAGACACCTTTTCATTTTTTCCAGAGTTGGATATTAATATTTTCCCAGCATAACAAGGCATGACAATGTATGTGTTTACCCAAAGGGATATATTTATTTTTTCTAAATTTAATTATGTATGTTTGATGATGTTGGTGGAGAGAATGGTAAAAGGTGCTCACTGCCCAGGCATTGGCCGACATACATATTTTGCCTCCCTCACTGCTGGAAAAGTAGGCACTGCTGGGGCAGCAATAAAACTAACCTACTAGCCTACATATTTATTTATTTAATTTACTATACAGTAAATTAAAAAATACCATTAAGTTACAACATAAACGGGCCTAAAGTGTAACTGTTAAGAAGGAACAGTTTGTATGTCTTTTTGAAATATGTGATGGATGGTAGTGTCCTGATGTGATAGGGAATGTCATTCCAGATTTTGTTGTATGTATGAAAAAATAATTTCGGACCATAGTTGTTTTTATATGGGGGGACTAGAATGAGTGGCTGTGAGACAGACCTAGTGAAGTGTACTGGTCTGATTGTTTGTCGGGAGGAGTGCAGCAAGTGTTGGTGAATTGATATTTTAAATCTGAGTAGAATGCAATTGCATGGTTGTTTACGTAGTTCTGGTAAGTCAGAGCATTTGAGCATGTGAGTGCAATGCGGTGATGAGAACACTTTGGAAGATTACTGTGGATTTTAAGACCAGATTGGAAGACATTAGGACATTGTTGAAAACAATTGCATGTAGATAGGTTTCAGACACAGAAAAGGAAAGATATGATCTAATCTTGTTATACAAATAAAGTTTCTGATTCAGTTTTTTTTAAGTTAGAAATGTGTTCCCGGGATGTAAGGTGTGAATCAAGTAGCATACCAAGATATTTGTAAGTCTTTGTGACAACAAGATCTTGATTTACTAAGGTAATATAATCAGTAAATTAAATACTATTTATGGGTGATTGTTTTTCTTTATATTGATGGTCAGGTGGTTCTTTTTCAATTAGTCATGTAAAAACTGAAGATCAGATGATAATTTGAAAGTTATGACATTAGGATTTGAGTCAGAAAAAAATCAAGGTAACATCAGCGTACAGTAAGCATTTTGAGTGTTTACAGACTCGGGGGAGATCATTGATGTATAAAATAAAAAAGTAAGGGTCCAAGAATGCTGCCTTGTGGAACACCATGTCACAGACTAAAGGTTGGGATGTTGCATGATTAATTTTGACCCTGATGCAAAGAGTGATTAAGTGCTGGCAGAGAGGTATAAGGCTATCAGCATGAATCTTTAAAAATTCAGGGCTAGATTTGTCAAGCTGTTTGCAACTGTTTCCAGGCGCTAATTGGTCGCAAAGACGGACGTAACCGATGCGGGCTATTTACAAACCAGGCGCACTTGGGTAAAATCGCAGATTGCCTGCCACATGAGCGACAAGAGACAAGTTGCGCTTTCAATATGCATTCGTGGGAGGGTCATGAGGAAAGTGGGAGTTCCACCCAAAAAGGTGGGAGGATACGAGTAAAGTGCACCTAATTATATATTCTGTGGTATTTACAAAGACTGCCAGTGAAAGCGTGCCTCTATTCTGTGGGGGGAATTTTCTGCCTCTTAAAAGCAGGTCTAAACCAGCAAGCGCGTTTTCCAGTGTGTTCAAATATAGCTACATCAATGGCAGCAGTGACAGCAACAAGTTTCAAACATAGCATCAAATACACTTGGCACAAAAAAAGACAAATGCCTCCATCTATTCCATTTTTGATAAGCAATTTTGGGATTATTGACCTATATAACACTCTTTAATTACTTAACCACATCAGTTGGTTTTACATATAAATGATATAGGCTAAACATATGCATATATCCCAAATGCCAACACAACAGTATCATTACAAGGCACACATACATTCATTCTCTACAGAGATCTTAGCAGTATCTATCCCGATACACCTTCCACTTGTTTGGCAACGTGTATTTGCAGCACCACCTAGTTAGCGTGTCTATTTCTGGTGGACCTGAACCGGTTCTCCTCTTTTTACCTCCTCCACTTCTCTCCGTGTAGATGATAACGAGTTGATTTAACTTGTCATGGCAATAAAAATTGGATGTTTTTCCGAGGGTGTGGATGTTCTGCCCTGTAATGTATATCAGGTTTGCTGTTACTTCATGCACTAAGATGTTAATGTCTTCTTCACTAAATTTAAGCTTGCACTTTCTTTTTCCCATAGGGAGATCCATGATAGATACATACGGGCCCATTGTTTGCTCTTTTAGAGGTGCGCTAATGGAGGGCGGAGTATGCGCTGATTGCGTAATGGGTATCGGGTTTGATAAATACTACGCTAAATGTGGAAGCATTGCGTGCGCTATTACCGAACGCGCATAAACAGACGCAGCGCAAACTGCGCTAGTGTTAGTAAATTGTGGTCTAAAAAAGTGTTTAGACCATAAGTGTCACGGGCATGAGTATTTTTTGTGAATGCAGTATTTCTATCACCTCATTCTGTGAGATCTCAGATAATGGAGGAGAGAACAGGTGAGAAAAGAGGGAGTGGTGAAGTCTGCTGCCAAGTCAGATGATACTAAATGGTCATTGATAGCACTTGCAATCTTTTCTGAATCTGAGATAAAAGTACCCTGTAGGGAAATTTAAATATTGACATTCTTTTTATTCTCAGTTTTGACAGTGATAACCTTAAGGGTCTGCCATAATGTCTTTGGGTTGGTAGCATATTGGGTAATCTGCTGTTGGAAATAGACCGCCTTAGCTTTGTGCAGGTTAACAGTACATCTATTTCTAATTTGCATGAAATTGTTTTTGCTCTCTGGTGTTTGACTTAGAATTTATCTATGGAAATTTACTCTGCCTAGGTCAAACCTTGCTGGCGGTAATATATATTTTTTTGTATTTTCTGAAGTTTAGTGTGAAATTGCGGTTCTGGATATTCCAGTGACAGCTCGTCGCTCCAATCATTAGCACTTAATTTCAGCATGGAATTGAGTTAGTTTTGAAATGGGTATTATTTGTACAGAATGGGAGGCATGAGTGTTTGAAGATCTTAAGATTGACCGAACTGCATAGATGAGCGAATGATCTGAAATAGCCTCATCTATGAAACCAGACATTGCATATTTTGTAGTGATGGTCAAAACGAGGCATTTGAAACAACTGAGACAATTGAAACATTTGATTTGAGCCATTATGAAACGTTTCAAAACCTTTACCTCGACAGTGACACCTGCTGGCAACTTTAATCATGGCACAGAACAGTCTTAATTCTACCATGATCAGACAGACGCTTCTGTATCCGGACTGAACGATTTACGTCCTTCATCACAGACTGCATAGTTTCGAAACAGGGGTTGATAATTGTAATTTGTCAACACTGTGGGTTATTTGAACTGTCTGAGACAATAAACACTTTCCTAACATAATGTCATACAAACATCTTGATTTGAAGTATTTCCAAAACATCAAACTTATGTGAACTTTGCTGATCTGATGAGAGTGAGAATAAAACTGTATAAAATATACATTGATATTTTATGGATTGGTGTTATGAAGATATGAAATAATGATTTTGTAATAGCAAGGCGCAGATGGCTCAGTGGTTAAGGAGTCAGACTTGTGGCCAGAAGGGTTCCAGTTCAATTCCCAACTAAATCAATTGACGTTATATATTTTCCACCTGCTCAGGCGATTCATATTTTTGTCTCGCAGGGCAGACAAAAATTCTCGCAGGGCACAGGTTGCAGGGATGGCTAAATGGACCATTGCATGTTAATATAGGTGAGGGAAGACCCCTGCATTTTTGGCCCAGTACACCAATTTAAGACCAGGTATGCATCTGCTAGGTACCGTTAAACTTCAACCATAGCATTGGCACTAGCACTCTGTATTCTCCTGGTGTCACTAACACTGTTTTTCAGGAGTAACCACAGGTTATGCAGATCATCATCACCAACCCCTGGCAACAAATATAAATTTGTATTTGTATAAAGGCCTGCGACCCCTCGCCGGGATAAGCAGTTGACGATGTGTGTGTGTGTGTAAAGGATTTATACAGAATGTCAAAGATATAAATATATATCCAATAATAATAATAAACATCTGATGTCATTGGTCCACCTTGTGTCTGATGGCTCAATCTTGCAATACTCTCACAAATCTCTCAGGCACGGTCTCACACATTGTAAAATCTCAGGAATCTAATCACTATCAATTGCGGCTTATCTCTCCCAGTAGGTTCGGGAACTAATGCCCTATGCGCTCTCTTGATGTCAAGCTCAGTTTCTTTGGATATTTCGAGTTTGTTGCGTAGAAGCTTTTCAACAAACCCCACCATCAACCCTCCCTTGGTGCCTTCTGGAATATTGAATATCCGGAGATTCTTCCGTCTGGACCTTCCTTCAAGGTCAAGGACCTTCCTTCCAGGTCAAGGACCTTATTATCAAGTCGAGCCACTTCTTTTATCAGTTTCGATACCACGTGTTCCACGTTTTGAGTCCGGTCGTCTACTTCAATAACACGATTCTCCACCTCCCCGACTTTATGATCCACTTTGGTTAGTCCTGCCTTGATGTCGTTTAGTTGTTTATTCAAATCTCTGCGGAAATCCCGAATCTCCTCTAAAACTTTATTAACCCTTCAAGGTCTAAAAGGTTTTAGGTCCGCCTGGCATATAGTTGACTTTTTAGCCTCTAGAAAGGTCATACTTTGACCTACAGTGAAGTGCCTTATGGTTCTGGACTCGGCAGACCCATGGCTACAACATGGATGAATGAAATCCAACATCCTGGGTCATTGAATTTGATGTTTTATTAAATATTTCTCCCAAAAAACTAAAGAATGTATGTATATTTTGTGGTTTTTTATGTGTAAAAGCATGTAAACTATAATGAATAAGGCGTTTTATTACTTATTTTCAAGCCCCCAGGGCTCCTGGACCAGTGTGCAAAGTTTGAAGGCCATACAAACAAGTCAACATCAAAATGCTATACTCATTTCTAACTAGATTTCTATACGTTTTTAAAACCCAGCTAAATTCCAACTCCAAAAATGGTTGTTTTATGCAGGATGATGTCCTATGTTATTGAAAAATGTGTTATTTTGTCATTTTGACTTCCTACTTCCTGTCTGTGATATTTTTAGTAAAAAAAAAAGACCATCGTCGGCTTTGAGGCGCGATATCTCCGGCTGTGAGTAACACACAGAGATGTGCCACCACTCATTATTTACTAATCCTCCCCTTTCCAACGGTACCAAGCTTTAGTTGCTAGCATGTACGGTTCGTGAATTAATCGCGTTTGATGCTCTAGAGCGTCAATCGACTTTGCAGGGTTAAGGTTGGTGCTACCCGCCATTTCTTGGTTCGAGCTAGCTTCGCCATGAGGCGAGTTGGAAGTGTCACGGTGCATTAGTTCAGTTTGCTGTTCAATACCTTTTTTCCGGGCGCTTCCCTTGTTCTCGTTTTCGCCCCTGACATTTTGAACGTGTGCAGAAGAATAAGAGTATTATTTGGCTACTTATGGGGCAAAATCTTTGATTCTTGGGGAGCTGTATTCTCAAGCCGCCATTCGCTGTGTTGACGTCACCGGAACCTCCCTAAATGTTCAATTTTGATGCCTCGTTTTATACCCGATACGCCAGTGTTTTTGACAAGTGCGACACAAGTATCGTTCAATGTCACATGACAAAGTGATTCGACGACACTTTGTCATGTGACCAGCAGTGTTTCTGAAACACGTCTCGATATGTTGTTCTGATGTAGTGATGTGTCGAAAATATCGAGACAGCTTCGACACTTGAGTGTCGAGCGCACATCACTAATATTTTGTGGGCTGGTTTGTGAAGATAAGATCCAGGTTTAATCTGGGTGTTTTGACAATTCTTGTTGGATCCTTGATTAATTGATGAAGTCCAAATTTCATTGCAGTGGCTTTCAAAGCTGTTGATGAGCCATCATTCCAGTCAAAGTTAATATCTCCCAGAATTACAAACTCATTTGTTGTAACAGATTTAATTATGTTAGAGAACTAAGATAAATAGGCAGTTACACTGACATTTGGAGGTTTGTAGGTGACAATAATAGTGATTGCATTTTGAGATGTAAAATGTACTACCAGATTTAATGTTCCGTACGATATGTAGTTTTTGGCTGCTAGGGGTCTCTCAATCAAAACAATAGCAAAAGATGTACTTGGATGACGTCGGGATCATGGGTTTGTTATCGTCGGCAATGACAACCTTCCATTCTAGCGTCTACGGCTGAAAAAATGTTCACTGACAAAGTAATGTATTGTTAAAATAGTATAACTTTATTCACGTTATGTTGGGCGGTTCCTTGGAACTTAGAGCAACTACAGCAGTCAAAGGTTATATGATGCCATTGACGGAAGACAAAATGAAACATCCCGTGTCTTCGAATTATATTACAAATGTCTCTGGTTTTGAAAGTTGGGGGAAACATTAGGATAATGTAAGTACAACTAAGAAATATATATAATATAGGTATAGTGATGTTTGCTTTTTTAATGCAAAATACGTCTTTTGTTATTGTTTTGGAAAACTACATATTGTACCTTTAAGTGTGCATATTTCTGACTCACATAGAAGGCCACTCCGCCACCAGTCTTACTAGTGTGGTCTTTACGATACAGTTAATCTTTTTCAATTAAAAGAAAAGAATCAGGAATACTGTGAGTTAACCATGATTCTGAAATTGCCATTACATGTGCTTTCAACTTTGCAAGCAATAATTTTAATTTTTCTAGTTTAAGGACAAAGTTTTGGATGTTTAAGTGGCAGATTTTAAAGCCTTTGGTGCTACCAGGTGTAGGTGAAGTGTTCTTCTTTGTGCTTTAGCTGTTTTGACTATAGGACAGAGAGGAAATGTTTTGGAGGGTAAAGTCGGAAGAGATGGGGAAGTGAGAGTAGTCGAAGCTGGAAATCTCAAGTGGGGAAAGTAGTCATGAGTAAAAACATACGCTGTGGTTGCGGTAGAGCAGGAAAAAATATGTTGCAGTTTGCATGTGCGTATAGTCCCATAAATGCAGTATGCATAAGGTTGTGAGAAAATTATCTGAGTTAGGCCCTGGATTAAGCTCAAAATTTCCAATCAATAGGAAAATAGTTATTAAAAGTATTGATATGCTTAAAACATATTTAGACATATTTTCATCATCAGAGTCATTTGGTTTAACTTCAGCTACCCACCATGGAAAAACGATAGTTCGCGATAGTTTTCAAATACATACCTCTGGTCAGGACAATGTAGGCAATTGACTGGGGCACTGGTCCATGGTGCGGAAAGCTCAGCTGACGGGGGGCCAGCTGGCAACCCCGCTGGTCCTCGAAACATGCCCCGCTACAGTACAGCCCCGGAACCGTCCGCAGCCCCCTGTCTCGGCTCCAATAGGGCACAACTTTCAGGCATGGCTCCCCGATGGCCAACAGCCTAGTCCTGGTGCACCCCCTCCAGCATAGCAGGCAACACCACAAACCATCCGTCCAGCTGGCCCAAGTAACCCGGTTCCACACCTCCCAGGCAGCCCAAAAGGCAGCAAGGAATATGACTGTAGACAGGAGCAGGGATTGTGACAGCATGCAGGCTCACTGTGAGGATAGAAATTGCACTAACAAAATTGTTTGAGAAGGTAAGCAATTACCCAGACTTTGGTGGAGTTTGCATTGACGTGCACAGGGATTTTACAAGTCTAGTACTGATCCCTTGTTTGTTGGTTATCCATGTAAGGCCGCTTTTGCGGCCAGCCTCATAGCACAATCGGAGCCAGCAGAATATTAATATTGCATCATATTTGATAAATATCAGACCTGCAGATGCCTGAATTGTCACATATTTGGTTTTCGTTTACCGTAGAAATTCACAGCCACCTGCGACTGCTACCGCAGCTGCTAATACCGCTGCTGCCGCCATCTTTAGTCTTCTCCAATTTTGTTCCATTTGGACTGGTCGGGTGAGCGTGACTAGGCAGTATCAAACGTTCCTACTGGCAAACATTCCTACTGGCAGACGTTCCTACTTTGCAAATTTCAGAGCAAAAAAATAACAATGTTATTTTTACTATTCAAATTCACTATGATTTTATATATTTCAAGTGATATCTGGATTGTGTTTAGTAAAATAATAGTTTTGTACAATTTATTTTGTTATCATAATTGTTCCACCCTGGCAGCTCTCTGAGGCCCCCTAGTGGGCCGGGACCCTGGTTAAGAACTGCTGCTCATTTCTTACCAGTCTTGTTCAACTTACAGACAAGATCCGGGGTCACCAACCCTGGTCCCGGAGAGCTAACATCCTGTAGGTTTTCACTTCAACTGCAAAAACTGTAGCTTCATTCAGCTCATCATTCAGCTAATTAGTAAATCAGGTGTGCTACATTGGGGTTAAAGTGAAAACATTCTGGATGATAGCTCTCCAGGAACAGGGTTGGTGACCCCTGGACTTGATCATTTTAAACTAGTGAAAATGTTCTCAGTAGTGCATTTAACACTAGAACCACCAAGATTGCTGTTTTCAGTTTTAAAATAAATACATTTGCTTAAATAAAAAATGGTAACTACCAACATGTTGTGATTATGCCATTGTTATTATTAAACCTTTATTAATATAGGGGAAATCAAGCTCAGTGCAGGGACACATTTACATTGGTACCATGTGATACAGCAATATGAAAAACACAACAACAAATGAAACATAAATCAAATTTAAAACAGATAAACAGATAAAAACACTAATTGAGCAAATCATTCACATTTAATACAAAGGTCATGTAAAAGGCATTTCTATGTGTTTTCGAAGACACCTAGTCATACACTCAAGTTAATGAGGAAAAGAGAAAATATAATGGAACGTAAACTTTTTTATGTCCTAGCTTTAGCAAAATGTTACAGGGCTAAATGTTGTTGCTGAATTTGCTAATAAGAGCCATTGACTCAACCAATCTACAGTAACACTTCACCCTCCACTATATGTGTCTTGTAGATGGATATGTATTTCCACTTGTATTAACTGTCTAAAATTCTATGCAGAAAAAGACATCACATAGCAAAGTCCCTCCCATGATTGCTTCCACAAGGCCAACTTAAAATGCAATTTGAAAGTGTCTAGGCTCTCATGCTCTGTGCACAATAGTCCTGACTTTCAAGGGTATTGTTGCTTGTAAGTGGTGTAGCATAGGGTGGATTAGGGTTAAAAAAGAAATGCTAAGTTATAAAACTGTGCCTAGCAGTTTAGCCATATCCTTAACTATGACACCAACTTTCTAACTTGTTGCAAACCTATTTGAAAATAACAAGCACACATGGGTAGTGCCAAGAAAAGAAAGAGCCATGTCATAATTTCACCATAAATATTGCTTTAGGCTGCTTTAGATACACAGAGAAATTGAAAAAAATAAACATTAAATTGAACAAGTGAATTGTACAATTATTTACAACTATCAGCCATGGACTGGGGCTGGAGAACAGAAGAAAAGAACACTGTAAAACTTTGTTTACTTTCAATGATACGCTTTCAATTCCAAATGATTTTCTGTAACTCTAAACTTCAAGGCGCTTCAGTTGTAAACAACAAATAACAAAAACACAATCTTTGGTAATTCCTTTTTTAGTCTGAGGGCTGTGTCTGTTTTCATGGTGTTTTTGTATTGAGGGATTTTCTTGTCTGTGTTGGATTGTCTGTCTGGGAAATAACAAATTCCCAACCCTTGCCAAGCATGGGGGAATAAGTTAAACAGGCTGGGAAGTGTCCAGCATTTAAAAATGATTCTGGTATTGTATTTTCACCAATATCAACATGGTTGGTACTCAGGGTCTAAGAAATCATGTTGTGCATGAATTGTGGCAGGGAAGAATATACAAATAGTATTGTTTTTTTACAGTGTTGTGTCTACAATTATGAAAATGTTGTCAAAACCTGTTTTTGTTTTTGTCAGTGTGCCTTGGTATTTTTTATTAAGCGCCAAATATTTTAGTGAGTCATTTGTCGAAAAAGAGAGAAATGATGCAACATCTTACCAATACAAATTTTACATACCGGTAGTATTATTGTATGTGATGGAATAGGTTGAATTTAAAATTAGTTGTTGTAGTATGTATTTTAAATATCTACGCTGGTCCTAAACTTTATGCCTAATTGCTGTTTCTCCCATCCATAGCTGAGAACCTATTGGAAATGAAGGGTAAACACTTTGTCAACAAATATTAAATTATAAAAACGACACTGCAACTATATAGAACATCACTAAATACTTCATAATGACAACCAAGATGTAACAACTGGAGTAGTCCTAAATTCCTAAATAATTAAACGAGTATATACAGCTTGAATGTTCAAGAACATTCTGAGCGTAGGTTAGGCAAAAACCCTTAGATTACATTAGTTACTTAACACCAACTGGCGTTTAAACAAAATGTGTCATATCCTCAAAGCTGTTACCAATACATTCATGCACTTTGCTGATTCTGGAATCCACCAAATATGAAGGAGAATAATGGACGGTACATGACCACCAGCAACTCCTTGCCTGTCACTCTTTCCCTTAACTAATGTGCAGTAACGCTGTGACCACTCTCCCCTGACAGGCGTGTGCATAGAAATAAAGGCAGATTTGTGGTCCGTCTAATACACTGCTCTGCCCTGTCACTTCTGGGATGACAAATTACGCATGAGCCAGAGGTTCACGTGACCTTTTCCGATGCTCACGAGCAGCGGTAGTGACAGCCCACCACTGCAGTGACACAGCCCGTGTCATATCTTATTGAACGGCCTCACACTGACATTTGGGAGGGCAGCCTAGTCTCCCGTGATGGAATGATTGGTATTCTCAGTGAACACTACACATTTTGACCATGAATACAATTTATGTAATTTATATCTGTTCTTGGTGCTGAAGACAAACAATGTCCTCTTTGGGGTTCCGGTCGACTATGAATTAGTTTGAGAATTATTATTTTACAATATGGATTGAATAGGCCACAATTCACAGAAGCAGAATTTTAAAAGTAATTTGATAATAGTTATTGGGGGTTTACAAAAACAATAAATGTTTATTTTAAGAAGTTGTACTGTACGTATAGTAAAAATCTATGTAACAGTATAGTGGCATTTCAGCATTTCATTAAAAAACACACTATAATGATTTTAAATAGAATGGTCTGTAAATATTATTTACATGTGTAAATAATTGTATGAACAGAAAAAGATTCAACAACTAAAACATGAACTGAACAAGTTCCACAGAAATGTGACTAACAGAAATGTAATAATGTGTCCCCGAACAAAGGAGGTCGAAATCAAATGTAACAGTCTGTATCTGGTGTGGCCACCAGCTGCATGAAGTACTGAAGTGTATCTGCTCCTCATGGACTTTACCATGTTCGACAGTTCTTGCTGAGATGTTACCACACTCTTCCATCAAGGCATCTGCAAGTTCGCAGACATTTCTGGGGGAAATGTTCCTAGCCCTCACCCTCCGATCCAACATGTCCCAGACATGCCTGATGGGATTGAGATCCGGGCTCTTCGGTAGCCATGGCAGATCAGGGAATCATGCACAGAAAAAACAATATTGGTGGTGGCATCTTTCATGCTGGAGGGTCATGTCAGGATGAGCCTGCAGGAAAGGTACCACATGGAAGAGGAGGATGTCTTCCCTGTCAATCACAGCGTTAAGATTTCCATGGAGTATTGTCGCCACACCATGGACATTTCATAGTGCATCCCTTTCACGACTAAAATACACCTTTATTATCTCGTTACATATCAATTAGCAGTATCAGCTGTCTTTCATTATGTTATTAATACCTCTATTTGAGAAACCCTCAGCTAGGCTAGGGCGTCTGCCATTGTGTGTCTTCCTGCTTTAAGCTGCCCATATATATTCTTGGTTTTGTTTCATTAAAAACCCTCCATCTGCACTTACTTACAGTATGCTCCATTGTATTTCTCAACTATGTGTGAAAGAATGGCAGACCTTATACAATGGAAAATGGGAGTTGGAACGAACACCATCTGAGCTACTGAGGTGGATTTTGGTAAGCTAGCCGATGACCTGCATATAGCTCTAACCAGGGATGCTGACATGGGGGGCAACTGGGATTCTTGTCCCGGGCCCGGTCCTGAGGGGGGCCCAAATTTGAATTTACACAGTCATATTATTTTAATGAGGGGGCCTAAATGTGGAGTTGTGTCCCGGGCCTGGGGACTCCTGTCGACATCCCTGGCTCTAACTATATGCTGGGTGAGTTAAGTGAGTGCTCCAGTTGACAGTTCATCCGTTGACATATTCTGACTGTCATTCTGTAGGTAGGCTACCAGTGACATCACTAGTCCTATGTTAGGGGGGCTTTAAACCGCCTGAAATATTTTTTGCCCCCCCCCAAAAAAGTATGGTACATTATTTATTTAAATCACATTTTACTATTTGTTGTCTGTCTTTCCAACACAACATCACAGAAATGTGTGAAATAAACACAAATTGGATTTTAGAAAATCATCACATACACACAAAAAAATCTATTTTTTCAGCGCTCTAGTGAAATAAGAGATTTGTGTATTGTATTCTTTTCTGGTGTCTCCATTATATTTTATGCTTGCTTTTTGTCTCTGTCTAGGTTCTGGGTTGCCTCTTGGAGGGGGGAGCATCAGACTGTATCTCCTTGATTTGTCAATAACCACACCATGCCACTATGCGACGGAGGTACTCTCGCCTCTCCTGAATCTCACTTACATTTGCAGCTTGCATTTTTTCTGCAATGTCTCCATGCTGTAGACTAGTCTTATAACACATCTGAGACATTGTGGCTTTGTGGATTTCCATGTTCACAGTATGATTCCAGAGCGCTCTTCCAATTTGTGTACCCTAAGCTATTTCCTACTTTGCACGTGACATCAGAACTACTGGCTTGGAGGCAAGAACATCATTCTCCCAGCAACAAAACCTAGTAAGCTAATAAAGAATCTTGCCAGGACATCGCCAGTTTTACCATACAAAAGTTGGTGTTTTACGGTAAAAACAACAAGCCAGATGGTAATAATAATACATACATCAATTAATTCATGAATGAATTAATGTACCCTAACCATAAAGTGTTACCAGAGTGAATATTGTAACCAACAACACACACACTTCTGATAGAGGATTTTTAAAACCATATGCTGGACGCTTTATTAATCTTTCTACATGGGTTTAGTTAAGGATCGGACTATAAACGACCACGTCCGCTATGTAATCGCTGACAACAGGGACAATTTCATAGTGGTTGGTGTAAACCGGGACATTTTAGCGTAGGCAAGGTGTACGTATTCAGATGAAGATCACACAACAGAACAGATTAGCAAACATTAGCGAGAAGCTAGCTACTACCAACAATTTTGCTGTGTTGCTGTGATTATGAAGATATTCCTGTTTTTCACCTACGCCAGCATTGTTAACCCATCCAGTCTTGAAAAAAGATAGCTATGGGCTAATAGGCTTTCATTTTTTGTGCTGTGTAAGGTGAGAGACTGCAAGAATCAAAGCAGTGAAAACATCAGCAGGTGCTGTGTATGGATAACAAGTTCTGAGTATGTTAACCTTTTCATGATATCTAATTTTAACATTTGTTGACATATGGTCTAAATACTTTATTGTAGTATTGGTAATCTGTAAGGCTGCAATTCCCCTGGCTGGCCACTGTTTGTCACCATTTTCTCAGCGTTTCTTGCCCGCCAGGTATACATGGTAATCATGTAACTGCAAAGTAAGAATGAATGCATCCTGGTTGTTTCTGCTGTGTTGTGTGTCATAGATTATACATGGAAAAAAAATCAAAACTTTTATCTTAACCTGTATTGTAGCCAATCAAAGATTTCAAACCACTTATGTTGAATAGCCCTTTTCTGCAATCCAAAACATTGGAAGGGATTTTGAGGTAGCTTTGCTTGTTTAGGGCCTCTGTCTGGTTTGCCTAAATCAGAAATCCTCTTACACGTTGCCTCTGCCTGCTGCTGCTCTAGGTCTTTAATTGGCCTGCTGTTCTCATCTGCCCTCACTCTTCTCTCATCTGAGAAGTAGCATAGCAGAGATGCAACATGTCAGTAGGTACTACTGATAGAATAATTTATTCTGCTGCTTATTTTTTAAATTAAAGTTAAATGCAGAGCCTAGGGAACAAAGTACATTTTTAATGCCTTTCAATACTATGAAAATATTATTTTAGTATGTGGCAGCCCATTGCAGCTCTTGAATTTGGCAGGGTTGGGTTGAAAGTAAAAATCTAATTTCAATTGAATGTAGCCTGCCCAGCGGTGGTTCAGGAGTCGTGCGAAGTAAGCGGTGCTTTCGTATGATTGCAAGTCAATGCATCAGTATATAATCGCACAGCAATACTGTTATGCTAAATAATCAGAGTACAAATATATTATTGGAATTGGATCAAAAGCTAGTACAAAAAGCCTGGCCTCATGTGGCCAGAGTCTGTAGTCAGTTCCTGGATGACAAAGGCCTTGATGCCATGGACCTCATGTTCCCCAGACCTGATTCCAATTGATACCCTCTGGGATGTTATGTACCTTTGCATCCAACACTGCCAAGTAGAACCAAAGACTGCCTAGGAGCTTCCTGATGCCCTGATCCAGGTCTGAAAGAGATCCCCCAGGACACCATCTGCCATCAGGAGTGCATACAGACACGTGGGGGACATACACACTACTGAGTCACATTATGAGTTGTCGTGATGAAATTCACCCAAGTTTAAACATACTGTGATTTCCATTGTTTACTTAGATTTTCAGGTTGAATTTGAATCTAGACCTTCATCTGTTTTGGGGAGTTTTGTATTGACTGACTGTTGTTAAGTCATTTTGTTCTTAACGGATTACACAATTTAAAGACTTTGTTCTTTAATATGTTTCATTCATCGATACACGATGTGTGATTTGAGTGTTCCATAACACCCGTTCAATTTCTCCTTAATGCAATTATCTACTCAACCAATCACATGGCAGTTGCTTCAATGCATTTAGGGGTGTGGTCCTGGTCAAGACAATCTCCTGAACTCCAAACTGAATGTCAGACGGGGAAAGAAAGGTGATTTAAGCAATTTTGAGTGTGGCATGGTTGTTGGTGCCAGACAGGCTTGTCTGACTATTTCACAATCTGCTCAGTTACTGGGATTTTCACGCAATACCATTTCTAGGGTTTACAAAGAATGGTAAACAAATGGAAAACATCCAGTATGCGGCAGTCCTGTGGGCAAAAATGCCTTGTTGATGCTAGAGGTCAGAGGAGAATGGGCCGACTGCTTCAAGCTGATAGAAGGGCAACTTTGACTGAAATAACCACTTGTTACAACCGAGGTATGCAGCAAAGCATTTGTGAAGCCACAACACGCACAACCTTGAGGCGCATGGGCTACAACAGCAGAAGACCCAACCGGGTACCACTCATCTCCACTACAAATAGGAAAAAGAGGCTACAATTTGCAAGAGCTCACCAAAATTGGACAGTTCAAGACTGGAAAAATGTTGCCTGGTCTGATGAGTCTTGATTTCTGTTGAGACATTCAGATGGTAGAGTCAGAATTTAGCGTAAACAGAATGAGAACATGGATCCATCATGCCTTGTTACCACTGTGCAGACTGGTGGTGGTGGTGGTGTAATGGTCTGGGGGATTTTTTCTTGGCACACTTTAGGCCCCTTAGTGTCAATTGGGCATCGTTTAAATGCCACGGCCTACCTGAGCATTGTTTCTGACCATGTCCATCCCTTTATGGCCACCATGTACCCATCCTCTGAAAGCTAATTCCAGCAGGATAATGCACCATGTCACAAAGCTTGAATCATTTCAAATTAATTTCTTGAACATGACAATAAGTTCACTGTACTAAAATGGCCCCCACAGTCACCAGATCTCAACCCAATAGAGCATCTTTGGGATGTGGTGGAACGGGAGCTTTGTGCCCTGGATGTGCATTTCACAAATCTCCATCAACTGCAAGATGCTATCCTATCAATATGGGCAAACATTTCTAATGCTTTCAGCACCTTGTTGAAACAATACCCTGTAGAATTAAGGCAGTACTGATGGCGAAAGGGGGTCAAACACAGTATGAGTATGGTGTTCCTAATAATCCTTTAGGTGATTGTGTATATATATATATATATATATATATATATATATATATATATAGCGCTGGAAAGACACTTTTAATATTCATTTTTAAATAACACAACACTAATTTGTTAACTTAGGAAGCAATCAGAAATGATTACACACACACACACACACTTTTCAAATCCCTGATAAATTATTTCATTACTGAATTAGAAATGTTTGAAATTTCACTAACATAAACCCAAAAGCTCTCAGAATTCGGTGTAATTTCACAAATTCATCATTATGATACTGCCACAAAAGCTTGCCTACCTGCCCTTCACTACACAAGCATAATGAGCCCAACCACCACTTCTACTTGTAAGAGACAATAAGCCATCCATCTGCTACTCACATATTTAAGCTACACTTGTCTAATCCAAGTTATTGATTATTATTAACCATCATCATAGGTTTAACATACTTTTACAGTTGATTTTTATTTACAGGTGCCTATCCGACGATGCAACACTTCATAAAGGAAGTTATATAAATATAAAATAACATAACACATACTTATGTACATGACTCAATTCTAAGGCCAATGATTTTGTATCTTATAGCAACCACACCAACATAGTAAGACATAGTAAGTAAGTGTATATACATTTTTTCTATTCACAATATATAATGACAGCTATGAATAACAATTATTTTGAGCGATGAGCTTGGTACACAGTACCAAAACCCACTCAGCGAACCACAACCACAAAGACCCAAGGAAAAATCCAGTTATCCAGAACCAACAGGTGGAGGCAGTGGTGGGCGGATGGGTGCATTAAAGCAATTCTGCGCTTATGGTCGTAAGTTATGTCTTAAATATGCTGCATAATCACCATGTGACTACGCTGTAGATAGGTGTGCTACACCAGTGGTTCCCAAACCTCTCCTCTGGGACCCCCAGACAGGCCATGTTTTTGTTTTCACCCTGAAATGACACAACTGGTTCAGTTGGTCAACTACACATTACACCTTTGACTAATTGAATCAGGTTTGCCATTTCAGGGTTAAAACAAAAGCATGGCCTGGCTGGGGGTCCCCGAGGAGAGGTTTGGGAACCACTGTGCTACACTATCAGCTGATGATGACTGAAAGACGTCTCACTTGGGTTTCCTCTCTGAATTTGCTATGCTATTTATTCTATTGTCTTATAAATCGGTCTGTGAAACGGACCCCACTCTATATATGAAATATACATTTTCTTTATGTTTTTTGATAGGTCAACTGCAGGTGAGAAGACACATAGCTCAATGTGAGTGGTTTTAATGTTACAGTTGGAAACGTTGCGTCATATCTAAATGCACTTTCAGTATTTACAGGTGAGGTTGAGCTATTCAGGATCAGAACTAGAGTCATAATAATGTGAGGCTGAACAACTTCTACAGCTCCAGGGTACAGAGAGATGAAATACCCCTTTATTTCATTTTCACCTAGCTTGAACCTTCATCTTGTAAAGTCATTTGACATTTCCTTCATGTATTATATAAACCTCTATACATCTTGTAGAAAAATAAATGTGTTGATGTCAGTTTTCTTCATCTTCACTAGTAATTGGTGCATTAGTCAATTTAGGTAGATTTAATTACAGCTGATTCATAGCGAACCCTTTTGGGATTGATTGTAATTTGATATTTCTAAGCCATTTTATTAATTTGGCAGATGCTTTTACCCCAAGCAACTGGCAGTAGCAATTAGGTTAATGGCCTGGCTCAAGGGCAGAATGATAGATACTTCACCTTGTTGGATTGTTGATTCAATATTACAACATTTGTGTTACTAGTCAGATGCCTTATGGTTGGCCAGATAACTGTGACAGAGGAAGTATCTCAAAACAGAATAGCTCATTCTGTACAACAGGATACAGAGGTGATTGTTCCCCATCTAATCAATGGGGCTGAAGTGGAGTAGCTTTTTAGAGCTTCAAGTTCATTGACATCATCAACAAGGTTTTTGCATTGTCGACACAGTTTGAAACACACACCCGCACACAGTGTTGTTGATAAGTCAGGAATCAGAAAATATTTTCCATGTGCTCTCAATTGGAATAGGAAATCACTAGGAAATGTTGATCGCAGGATGTTACAGAAAGTTATGTTATTAGTTAAGGTGCGCATCCCACTATCCAGGGCTCTATACTGGGGATGTTTAAAGCTACATTGTGTAAGAATTCCTCCCATCTAGCTGTGAAATTGTATATGACCAGCGTGGGAATTTCACAGCGGCCACGAATGCCATGGCCGCCGTTGCACATCCCTTTGGCCGTGATGCCCTGAAAATTATTGTACGCTCTCCGGCCAACATGGCCTTAGTGCCCCTGGTACTGATAAAATGTCACGGTCAGCATTCGGTTTCTTTTTCCGTAGGTTTGTGTGTAAAGTGTGCTTTCAACAAATTTAAATAACACCATAGTTCGCACAGAATGACAATTTAACCACCGACCAATCAACATCGCTATCTGATGATTTTGGAAGCAGCCCCACAATGCATAATTCAAAGCCACTAGCAGGAGCGCGACTGAACCACAAGAATACACTTCGGTAAGCAAGCTAGTTCACTAGATATTGGATCGATATATACCTGACTTGTTAAGTGCTTATCTAAATCGAACCTGTCTTTTTTGGAAGTTGCATGAGCAACTGGGAGGTGGGAAAGTTCAGACCTCCGAGTGGGAAAATACACCTGCGCATTTAGAGAGCTGAGCTCAGAGATGTAACGTTAGCTATATTTGTGATTAAGGTTGTAGTAATTAGCACAGGTGATTGTGATGTAAAGGTTACTTTGCGGTTTACTTTTGTGTAGCTGAGGTAATGTTAGACGTCTAGCTAGCCTTAACCTTACTGTAGTTAACTGTCAATTACCGTTGACTGTTTGTAGGCAAATACATTTTTTTCCCATTTTCCTGAATGCACCAATACCACTTATGTTAACTTGAGTTGACAGTAATTTACTAGCTTAATAGTTAAAAACCAAATAGCTACACCTGTTTGGTTTGTGCATTTTAGTATTACATACTGTAAGTTAATTAGCACCATTAGCACCATTACACACACACACACACACACCTTTTCGAATCCCCTTCCACTCAGTGTTGCCAATTTTGCGACTTTGTCGCTAGATTTAACGACTTTTAGACCTCTTTAGCGACTTTTATTTTAAAAAGTGACAAGCGACAAACTTAGCGACTTTTTCTGGTGTTATTGGCGACTTTTGGAGACTTGTTCTCATTCTTCTGAACAAGCAGCGGGTGCTGCGGTGAGCCCCGACCCCATCTAAAAGCACTCACAGGCGGCCCAGTCCGCGCAGCAGTTCCTCCCAGCTGCAGCCAGTCAGAGAAGGAGATGTTAACCCCTCCCTGACCAGACTGAAATTGTATCGCGCATGCGACTGGCTGATCCCGCTCAAAATGTAAAATGTAACGTGTTCTTTGTCTAAAATAAATCACTGCACAAAAATTATTCACAGTCATAGGAACAAAAACCTATGAAATTGCGGCTTGCAGGAACATGGAATGAGTATCGCTGAACCAGAGCAGATCACTTAGACTGATCAGCAAAAACAGATTCTAAACAAATTCTCATTCTGAAAACTAATTCTGCACTCTAATGAACATGTCAAAAAGTTTCATTTCAGTCATTGCAATAATAATTGTTAATTCATTATATAGCTAGTGAATTGCCACCAAATGCAATTGTATTGTGTGTAAAGAAACAATAAGAGCATGTGATAGCAAAAAATTATAATTTAACAGCAAAAATATATGTTTGACACACAATTTGATTGAATATATTGTCAGTGTCCCATGTGAAAACACGATTACATTGTCCTTGAGAATAGGCATCCATCCAGGCTTTCAAATCTGCTGCCGCAATTCTAGCGATTCCATCATACGTATTCTGAATGAAAGACTCTACGCTTACGAGAATACTTTTATTAGTTGGTGGAAATAATTACACATGAATGAGCACATATTTTTGAAATAACAAAGGGGTTTTTGCTACGAATCAACTCAAAAAAATTGAGAGCCCCCCAATGGTGGCTGTTGTGGCCACTGATCTTCATTGAATGGCACCGTTCTCCAGCGCAATATCGTGTAGAACCCCACATGCCATAGGTATGTTGCAGGCTTGCTTAGTTGTGTATAGCAATCTCCCACCCCACCCTGCGTACCCAAGACAGAGTCACCTGCCCTTGAGAAAACCGATCACTGTTGAACCTGCGCTCCTGCTTGTTAGAGGATTTGCAAGCGCGTGTTAAAAGGCACTCAGTCAGTACTTAGTTCTAAGTAGAACTATTATAATAATTGTACGAGGGCATAACTCACAGAGGAGATGACTCCAGCCTTGCATTGCGCCCTGTATAGCCTTGTTCCAAAGCTGGAGCTAAAAAAAATCCCACCCGGCCACCGGGCTACCATATCCAGAACAAACATCCTGGAATCACATATGATCTGAACGTTGAATGAATTAACGTTTGTGCGATTGATAAATGCGTAATCATTCATGGATGGTGGCTACAGACGCAGTAAAATCAATCGCCCGATTCACCTTAATCACATTTGGAAACCCAGCAATCTCATAAAATTGT